>BOLG01001560.1:0-172240 GCA_016861445.1 Oryzias woworae
GAGTTCTTGCAGTTCCCATAATGCTTTTGGGTTAATCTCATGAAAATGGAACATACCATTGTTGTGTGTGTGGTAAGTGTTTCATGAAGCGTTTTTAAAGTAAATGGAAGCTGAACACACTTATGACTTACGGGCTCACGGGGTCCTCTACATCCTTGATATTTCTTGACCTGCGTACCCCGTACTGGTTCGCCCATTTTTCAATTTTTTAGACATAAAGACAAAGTGGATGTTTTTTTTTTTTTTTTTTTGTTTTAGTTTGTTTCCTAAATCTTTTTGTGAACTGCAGTTGCACCATCTCTGAGCTGTGTGCATTTCTGGGGTCCCCTCTCAGCTCACATGCTGACAGTTTTTTCCACCATGGTCAAATTGTATAATTCTTTAGAATTTAATAAATTCTTTTTTTATGAAATGTTTTAGAATATTTTTTGTTAAATAAAAGACCTCTGCTGTGCAGGACTCCTTGTGTTCTTCATGTTTGTGTTCACAGCTGTTGCTGCCAGTCTCCTACTCCTTTCCAAGTTTGCCTTGTTTGTATAAAGTCATCTAATGCTAATGCTTTCTGACTCGGATCTTTTTTTTCTCTTGCAGGCCTGGCCAGAGCCAAGTCAGTCCCCAGCCATACTTACTCCAACGAGGTGGTGACCCTATGGTATCGGCCTCCAGATGTCCTGCTGGGCTCTACAGACTACTCCACCTGCCTTGACATGTGGGAGTGCTGGAGCCTCTGACCTGAGTGTTTACTGCAGCCCGTATTCCCAGATCTAGAACTCTCATGGAACCATGGTTGTAAATCAATCAATGTCTGCAAACTCAGCAATGTTACCCCACCTCTTTAGTCTCCATCAGGTCTAACCTTGAGAGAGACAATAAAATGTATTTACTTACTTATGAACATACAAAAATGAATGCATTGTTACCAACTGACCATAGCATAGTGCCCCCCTGTCCCACCACGGTTAAAAAGCAGCCGAGAGGAGTTCAGACTGCTGCACGTGTCTAACATGCTTTTATTAAGAACTGCGGTAACTCACCAATAACTGAATCAGCGGCAGATAGCATGACAGAGGGCCCACTGAGATGCAACTGCACTCCAAAGACAGCAGTCTTTAGCTCAGAGAACCTCCTCTCTTATTCAAGAACTCTGTTCTCAACAAAGCACTTGTGTGGCTGAAGACCCCTCATGCTTGAGCTCGGTTTTCATTTCCACTTGAATGAGATCAGTGAGATTCACTCAATGCTGAGTGAATCTGCTTCTCCGTGTCTTTTTTTAATGTAAATTTGATCTGAACTTTTTCTTCTTTGTTCTCCCATGATTGGTCAAAAAGGTTAATTTTACTTTCAACAAAAACAACTTTATTTCAAAGAAAAGAGAAACTAAATTATTAACCAAACAAGAATGAGGCTGAACCAGACACACCAGTAACCAAATCAAACAGAGACCAAACTCTGAAATGATGAGACAGGACCAGGTTGACTCAGTAGAAAACAGCATTTACTCTGTAAAACTCTGGAGCCTCACTTAACTTTTCCACGGGCAAGGCATTGTGAAGAGCCAACAACCATGAGAGCATTAATCCCACTGATATAGTTCTGTGATTCAAGTTCAAGTCATGCATTCTGATTATAAACTTTAACACAACACATCAAAACAATATGTTCCAGAGAAATGAGCAACGTTTATGAACTGAAATATCACAGTAACATTCAAGTTTTTTCTATCACTTGATCAAATCTAGCAACAGTTCCTGTAGGCCGAAGATGTCTTCTATTTCTCCTGATTCTGTGCAAAACAGAATACTACAGGATATGTGATGCATCTGCAGCAGCTCATGTATTCTGTGTTGGAATATTGGCATAGTATCTGTGGGTGATTTAGAGTCTCTTTAGTCTCTGAAAAGCTCTTTCAGTGGTGTGGCCACTGTAGCCAGATGTGGCATAAACTTGGCAATATAGTATGCCATCCCCATGAGACGCGGCATGTCCCCCACACAGGAAGGTCACAGAAACTGATTACTTTGACTTCACTCACTTTCATGCTGTGACTCTTAACAAATTTCTGACTTTGCAAACTCTCATATCTTGTTCAAAGTCAGCTCAGAGCCATTTGTGGTTTCTGAACCTCACTGTCTCTTAAACCTCTTAAGACCCGAGCTTATATTGGACTTAACCCTCCACACATGTAGCCACAGAGCCCTAATTAAGCAGAATTACCTACTGTGGTAATATCCCCCAAAATGTGATGACTATGCATGTAGATGCCAGGTCTTAGGTTAAACTTTGTATCTTCTCTCAGGAATTGACTGAACATCCTGCCCCTGTGTCCAACATGAAACCATCATATTCTTCATTTATTGTGACATTCTCTTCCTGTGGTTTGGACTTCTCTGAACCTATTTCTCCTTGTAACACGCATTCTTCACTGTTTCTCTCGACCTGATCTTTCGTGACCTAATGAAATCCTGCCACTTCTGGAGCATTCTTCAAACATGGAGCTGCAGCTTCACCAGCTTGTGTGGACTTGGTCTGTCTCCCATGTGTCTTCATCTGTCGCCATGTCATCGCATAGAAATCCCAGCGGGTCACTGCATCCCGTGAAAGGGCAGAGCTGTTGGGGGAACATTGTGTCTCAGGGACGTTTTTTGCAGTGCAGATCTGCAGGGTGTCGTTCCGTTCCAGTGGGAGCCCTCTGGCTCAAGCATGAACTCTGTTCACTTACAGCTCAGTCGTCCATGAAGAATCATCTTTTCCAGAGCCAAGAGGTGAGTGGATCTGTCTGTCTGTCTTGAGGGAACCCCTCTCCTCAGAAAACTCAAAGTTCTTCCTCATCAACAGCTGTGTTGACACCATTCTTGAGGCCACAGATACCATAGATACAGTAGTTTTTTATTTCATGAAATAGAATTGTATAAATGAAAAGCAGCCAAACTCTGTCCTGTCACACAGACATCTGCATGCAGGTTTGTGGTCTCCATCATCCCCGGAGACTGCACTGGCAGTTTCACTGTGACCCCCATGACATGAACACTGCCTCTCCAGTAAACACAGAAGATAAAAACTTTGTCTCCATCACATGGGCTGCCCCCCTTACCCACTCCTCACACACACACAGCAGTAAAATTGCAGACTCTCATAGAGGTCATTGACACAAAAGCAAAGCTGCTCTGGGTTCAGCCAGCAGGTCTAGCAAAACATCCTTGTCATCCTATTTATCAACCTGCAGTAAGAATGGATATAAAGACACCAGATATGAACAACCCATCAGGCTCCAGCATCACTGTGGCATGCTGGTTATCTGGTGTTTAGGTCGATAAGCTCTCCTCTCAGCATTGACTTCTCTGTCTGGTGTCAGCGCTCCCTCTCTTCTTCTCTGAGGGGCCACATCTAAAAAATCTGAATATTGTTAAAAAGTCCAATATTCTTGGCAGACATTCCAAAAAGTGATACTGATTTTATGTGGAATCATAGCACATATTATATGTGAATAGTTTTAAGCTTTATTTCTTGCATTTTGAATTTGAATTTTTACGGCTTACAGCCAATATAAATCCAAAATTCAATGTCTTGGGAAAGTGGATTATTATGAAAAAATGTAACTCTCTTCACCAGTCATTCTTGGAGGCTTGATCATATACATCATTAATCTAACCAATCAGACATAGTTACATCATCACTTCCTCCTTGTGCCGACATGGTCAATGGCGTATACTTATAAAGCGCTTTTCCTCCTTCATTTAAGGCCCAAAGCGCTTTACAATCACTGACCCATTCACACACTGATGGTGACTCCACTGCCAAACAACCTTCCATCAGAGGCAATGTGGGGTTCAGTGTCTTGCCCAAGGACACTTCGACACATGGGCGGGCAAGGCGGGAATCAAACCTGCAATCACAGGCCGAATGCCCTGTCCAACTGCGCCATGGCCGCCTCATGGCTCATAAAGTCTCTCAGTTCTAACTAAAATAATAGCTAAAGATGGTGCTTAGCAGTTTATCTTCCCGCGGGAGCTGCTGTCAGACTGTGTAAAAAAGTGCATAAAATAATGAAGCTCCGAGACTGAAGTCTGTCTGGCATCAAACTTCAAAACTTTATTTAAAAAATAATAATAAAAATATAATAATACAAAAAAAAATACATTACAATCACCCTTCCCTCCCCAGCTCCTCCCTCCATCCACCCAGCCCCACAATACATGACACCCCCCACAGGAAAACTGAACAAAGATTAAAAACTGCAGCTCTAAGGAAAAAGTCTGCCTCAGTACTGCTGTGGAGAAACGGTATTACAGGGATCAATTAATTCCAAGGTCCAGCCCAACCACAGGGGTCATCACTGGCAGTGCCACCCAACATAGGGCAGACCAGAGCCCCCTCAACATGGAGGTACCCCAGCCGCCCCAATGAGAATGAGCACCACAGCACCAGCTCACCCATAGGCAGGAGGACCCCAGAACAGAGGATCCCCGAGAGGAAACACTGGAGTTAAAGAATAAATGAATAAAAAGCATTAAAAAAAATGATAATAATAAAAAAATAAATAAATAAATATGGTTAGTATATTAAAACAACAATTGTGTACATAAATTAACAATAAAATTATTTAAATAAAAGTTAATAATTACATTTTTAAAAAAGAGGAAAAGATCAAATTAAATAATTCTAAAAATCATAAAAAAGCTAAATTAAAAAGGTGCCTCTTCTTAAAAAGGAGCCTCTTCTTAAAAACCTATATGGTCACTGCAGCGCTCAGGCTCTCTGGCAGGCCATTCCAAAGGCGAGGACCATAATGGTGGAATGAGTTCTCCCCATAGGTTTTGGTCCTCACCTTAGGGCCAACTAAGAGGCCAGAGGACCTCAGGGTCCGCGAGGATTCATATCTTAAAAGCAGGTCACTTAATTAAGAAGGCCCAAGACCATTAAAACATTTATAAACCATTAAAAGAATTATCATGCCTGTTTTTTTCACTACATATCCTATGATGCATTGGGCTAATGAGACAGCATCTCTTGCTGTGGTCCTGTTCACTGTCATGACGCACAACAAACTCAAACATCCAACAGTCTGTTCTAACAGTCTTTAGACCTTCTTGATGAAACTAAAAGAACCCAGATTAGCTCAGTGTTTGGTCTAAGTCATCTTTGAACTGGAACACCTGGTTTTTAAAAATGTCTGGTTGAAGGAAAAATTCAATTTCAGACTTTTGAAAAAAACGTAAGTTTAAATATAAATAATAACAAAATGAAAGAGACAACATTAAGGTTAAGTGGCTAACAGACACATTTAATGAAAACCACATTCATTCATTCATCCATTTTCTAAACCCGTTTTGTTCCTTTCGTGGTCACAGGGCTGCCTGGGTCAAACCAGACCACTCATGGGTGAAGGCAGTCACTGGACTGGTTGCCAGTCTGTCACGGGCCACAATCACACACCCATGCACTCTTGCATTCACACCTAGGGACAGTTGAGAGTGACCAATGAACCTATGAAGCATGTTTTTGGATGGAGGGAGGAAACCAGAGTCCTCGGAGAAAAGCCTCACATGCAAACTCCACACAGAAAGCTAGTTTTCTGGTGAACAGAAACAAATACCCTTTCTGTATGTTTTCTGAAATACTGAGCAGGTTTGTCTTACTGTCTCTCAGGGGTGTGGGCTGCATCTTCATTGAGATGATCCAAGGTGTGGCTGCCTTTCCTGGGATGAAGGACATTCAGGACCAGCTGGAGCGGATATTCCTGGTGAGTCATTAATATCAGTTGGTCTTTCTGGGATCTTGATGGAAACTATTTCTGAATTCTGACTGTGAAGAAATGACATTTAAACTGTTGGATGCTGGGAAGGGTTCTCCTCACACACATAGAACACCTTTGTTCTGACACTAGACATTGCTTCTATTGTGTGTGTGTTAGGCTGTGTTCCCTATTCTGCCTTGCACTGACTTGCGGTATTTTCCGTTTTTCTGTTGCTTGCTGAGCTATGCTTTCTTTGGATGCTGTGGCTTCAACCAACCTGATCAGGATAGACTGCAGTGTTATCAGACTCTAGACCAGGCCGGAGAGTGACAACCCAAGTGTGTCCGTTTGAAACCTGGAGAACAGGAACTGTAGATATTGTCCCTCTGAAACCTTCTTCAACTTTCTTTTTTCCTAAATAGCTTTAAATAATCCCAAGCAGCAGCACTACTGTTGCATTTGTTGCCATTGTTGTAGAGTGATACAACCAAAAACGAGTTGTTTCACAAAGAAGGCATCTATCATGGCTGGACTGGGGGGGGTAATTGGACTTACACTCCTTGTCTAGTGGCATGTAGAGTTGACACTGTATGATGGGCATTACATCTCACACACACATACACACACACACACACACACACACACATCTGAAGGAGTGACACAGACGACGCCTCAGACCACAAACACTGCTGTAAAAAACATGAACTGTAGCTGCCACCCCCATGTTTGCAGGCCACTTCTCTGTCAAGCCTAGTATCCTGATGACCTGGAGCTTCAGTGAAGACCAACTCAGTGTGACAAAGCAATCGTCATGCTCATGCAGCTCCCAGAATCATCTCTGTCACTGACAGACTGAAGCTTATTCTGAGCAGCAAAACAGAGGGCATGAACGAGGCTGAGACCTGAATCCATCAGCTGAACAAGCTGTGTGTGTCTGTGAGGGGGTATTAAAGGGGTTAGTAGTTATCATTAATATTTGAAATGAGATGAGGTCTCATGAATCTTTCACAATATAATCTGCTGTCCTGTCGCTCATAATTAATTTCAATCACTTAAGTGAGGCAGACAGAACAGGAAGAAGACATAATGGATTTGTGTTCATTGAACTGTGTGATGGGAGAGATGAGAGAAGGAAATTGACTCAAGGAGGGAGACTTTTGTGTAGAGGAGAAAGAGGAGACCGAGGCGTTTGGATCCACGTGCAAACGTTTAATGACCGTGCTTGGAGTCCAAGCAAAAGTCAAAAACACAAAGGCAAGGCAGGATGACGAGGGATAGACAAAGATCAAAGCACAGAGGAGAACAAACCAGGAAATAACACTCAGACTGTCTGCAGGCAAAACAAGACTTCGCGAGGAGTACAGGGTAGAACAGGCTAAAGAATAAGACACTGATGAGTCAGAATGGAAAACAGC
Organism: Oryzias woworae; assembly: GCA_016861445.1. NCBI lineage: Eukaryota > Metazoa > Chordata > Actinopteri > Beloniformes > Adrianichthyidae > Oryzias > Oryzias woworae. Next base: position 7,150 of record BOLG01001560.1, read on the forward strand.
TGGTGAGGTCAGGTGAGGCAATACTCTGGAGAGGGCTCCCTCTGGTGATTGGAGGTGGAATCGTATGGTAGAGTCCTGACACCAACGGCAAATAATTTCATTGGCTGGTTGAGTTTTTTCATACTTTGAATTGGTCAGACAAAGGAAGTGGAAGCCGGATTTATCAAATTTTGGAAGGCAGTAGGCCCCGCCCTGATGAGTTTCTGACAGTTTGCGTTTCAAATTGAATATTCTATAGTAAATAGAAAAAAACATTTTCCAAATGAAAGGTCAAATTGCATATTGAATTGTAAATTGCAAAATACATTTTGATTTGAATTACAACATCAAAAACACATGACAATTTAAAAGGCAGTTGATGTTTTTATTTCCTATTTTCTAATTGTTATATTGAATGATTGTATTTCCATATTTCAAGTCTGAATTGTGTACTAAATTGTTAAGTACAAAATGTATTTTCAAATTGCAAATTGTATTGTCAATTGAGAATTGTATATTATGTTGAATTCATCTTTATGTGCATTTAAGACATTCAGCTTTAGCAGATCTAGCTAAGACTGAGCTGAAGACCAGCAGAGTTCACCGCTCACTAAGCCACCGGTCTTCTGTAAAAAGAATATGATGACAAATAGAAAACAAAGCTTGTATTCCTCATTTTTCTTTTTTCCCTCAATGCCTGCCTCTTCTCTGTAATGATCTGTGACTGCATTTTTCCCTGAGCTAATCGCTCACCCTTCAGCTCTGCCTGTGCACAAAACGTGACACGTGCTCTAGTATTTACCTGCTGTGTCTTTGGGACATGTTTACTTGTGTCTGAAAGTATAGCATGGCTGTGGTATGTAGATGACTGCTAGCTTGCAGGGCTACTCTCACACACACACTCACTCGCACACACGTGAGATTCCTGGCTGGTTGACTAGTTGTCAGAAGACAGAGGGTTACTTCCTGTGGAGGAGCCTAATGAACAGAGACAGGTCTATTTGCAGGAAATTGCCTGTCAGGTTATATTGGTGTGCGAGTGGTAGTTTCTGGTAATGTGTGAGTGTGAGTTAGCCTATTGGTGTGAACCTGAGCTGCACTCAGGAACAGGGATGTGCACAGGATTTTAGAGAGGCAGGGGCTTAAAAAACACATTTTTTGTCCTTTAAACAATATGGAAATTAGGTCAAATTCTACTAGAGAACTACTCACTTATGTGACCTGTGTAGATGAAAGTGAAACGTCAAGGACCTAACCTTCAGTGAACTGAAAACTAAATCTAAGCATTTTGTCACTCAGCCTTTGTTCCAAAACTCCTTCATGACTCACACTTAAGTTGTTTTGAATGTAAACTGAAATACTTCACACATACAGGACAATGATCATGTTCCTGAGTGATGCACCTACATGATATGATCTCTGGTTTCAAAAACTGTCATTGCTCTGCAGATAGTAAGAACATGGTTTTTCATTCTGAAGGTTAGGTCTTTACCAGGTTTGCACACACTGATGCAGCAATTTTGGTTTGATTTGAGGTACAGAAGTTTTATTTCCTCTTTTTTTCATTCTGTCTCTGATTATCGTGTGTCTATGATGAACATTAGAGAGCAAACTCAGTTTTTTAAGTGGGATCCCTTGCAGCATCTGTGACTGCCAAGCTAATGTCACATAAGGGCTTCATGCTGACTTTCTTTTGTTGCAGCAGTGAGCATATATCTCTCAATTTTTGCATTATTTCTGTGGTGATTTAAATACAAATTCATGAAGGTCGGTTGATGGTTCCACGTTCCAGGTGTAACTATCATTGTCTGGGACCTCAGTTTCTTCAAGACAGTACTTTCAGCTGTTCTTTAATTTGTTTTTCTCATACAGATCAGCCAAACCAAACCATCGCTGATGGATTAGCCTGTGCGATCACCATTCTCCATGTCTTGTCTGTGTGGAATTCACTGCTGTTTTTTCTCCAAATGTGGAGAGATAAGAGTTCAGACACCAGACAGAAAGTTCTGGTCACACAAACATCTGAGCTCACATGAAGTTTTTAAACTTGACAGCGCCCTGTGATCGACTGGTGACCTGTTTAAGGTGTATGTTGACCTTGCCCAACAGTAGCTGAGATAGGCTCCAGCAGCCTTGTGACCTTGAAAGAGATTAGGTGGGATTGGAAAATGGAAGGATGGATGGATGGAAGGAGGGATGGATGGACCTACATACTGTACAACTGTTATGTCCACTGAAAACAAACACCATGTTGAAGTTTACAGCTGCTTTTATCAAGCGTGACCAACACATCAAGATTCAGTAACAGCAAATCCTGAGTCACATTCTGAGTTTATTACTTCAGAAAAATGCCTGACTTCATTAAGCATTGGAATCTACAGAGGAGGTCAGGGTGAAGCACCTAACAGGCTCTGTAGCACATTTCTCCGTGTGGGTCACTCAGCTGACGAGTCCAGCTCTGAATCTCTGTTATGGGGAAGAAACTGTAGCATCGCCTGAAAGGTCAAGCATTACCTACAGTTATAAACTGGTCGGTATCCCTTTTTGTCCTCTTTGTTCTTCCTTGTTAGATTTTGGTCTGAGCAATATTGTTCTGCCAGCAGCAGTCTTCAGACTTCTTCATCACGGTCATCAACTACTTTAAAGAGCTTTTCTGTCCACCGTCATCGTTTGTCTCCTCAGAACAGGGATCACACCAGAAACCCTTCCTTTGTAATCTGTTGAACACTGATACTTTTAAACTAAGATGTCCTGACCTCATAGGATGTTTGGAACAAACCTATCAAATTTTGGTTTGGTGTTTCTGGTTTTTCAGTGTGGTGCCTTGAGGCAGCGTTGGGTCTGAACTTGTGCATTATTTAAAAAATTGCTGAATTAAAACTGGTTTTACATGTAGTTTCCAGCCTGTGATTCTAATAAACACACAGAAACCCTGTTTTTCTTGGACCTTTCCAAATGGCTTTTCATCATACACATATAAAACTGGCACATTACTGTTGATAATTGGAATGTCATTCATCATGAGCTGCATTTCTGTATTTGAATGTCAGGTGAAACCACATCTGGACTAATAAAGACCCCCTCCCCCATCAACCGTGGGTCACGGTTGATGTCCCAGGCCAGCGTGGGGGCAATATAACAGTTCTTCTTCTGTACAACTCAGCAGATCACATTGTGGCCATTTGAACATTCCTAAAAAAGTTGATTTGTTGTGTTCATCTGTTCATGGGGTGTCATGATCCCCATATCGGTCTTAATGATCTGTCTGTAGAGCAGTGTTGCATATGTGAGCAGTAACGTCCCTCTGTAGAATCAAACCTTCCATTGACTCCAGCTGTTGAGTCCATCAGTCCATCAGTTATCAAATGAATACAAAAAAAACACATCATACTTTGTTTTAGTTCACTGGGATTCTTGCATCATCTGGAAACATCAACATGCTTTCATCTGAAGATGGTGTAGTAAAATAAGGAACTTAAAATGAGTTGGCAGGCAAAACTCTAACAGACTTTGGAGATCCTGGAGATCTGTTGATCCAGTCCACTTTAAAGTAATGTGAAAAATGTGAGAAGAGGATGCCTGAGACTCTTCAATATTCTACATATTTGATGTTCCAAAATAATTTTAAGCTGAGACTGGTGAAGAAGAGCTTTCATCATGTGAATCCCAGCAGCAGCAGCGGTTGGCTCTGGTAGATTCAATGAGTGGCCTTTCTGCCCTGGAGGCCCGCTCTGACTCCTAGCCTAACTCCAGTCTGTTTCCTGGGACCACACTGCCTCCTTGTGGAGAGATCCTCTTTTTATATCAATGGTTGTGTTCATTCCATAAAGTCTACAAAGCTTTAGAAACCTCTGTTTTGTGATGTTTTGAATTTAGAAATGTTCACCCAAACTTCATTAAGCTCACATTTAGGTTACACATCATGCCTGTGTGAGATGTCAGCTGCTTGCTCACCAGGACTGAGGCTGTGAAGTTCTCAGTTGAGTGGCAGACATTCTGTTGGAGCTTTCCTGGAAATAATCTGTCTAAATGTGTTTCCATTCCTCCTTGACATTTGGCTTTAGCTGCAGTTTTGCTAGCAGCAGAAGAGAGCAGGTCAGAGAGGTGGGAAGTCTGGAAGTGATGATGGTTCTGAGCTGTGATGGATCATGTCTGAGGCACGTCCGCTGTGCTTTGTCATGATAAAACCAGCTGTCTGCATGAGAAGTCTCTGACAAGCCAAGTCCTCCTCTTTTCAACCCTAAAGCCAGTGTCTTCACTGATTCTTTTCTCAATGTTGTGTTTCACCAACTTCACAGTTTGTTTTGTGGGTAAGAACCATTTATGTTCTACACTTTGAAAATGTACACAACACGTGTTTCATGAGTTTGATCTGGATTCATGTTTTTCATGGTTATTTCTGTATTTGTTTGTTTTGAAAACCAGTCAGTTTTTCTGTTTGCTCACTCTTGATCCTTGCTGTTTTCCCACCAGGTCCTTGGAACGCCGTCTGAAGACACGTGGCCTGGTGTCAATTCCTTGCCTCACTTTAAACCAGGTGGGACATTTCTTGTCTAGAAAATTCCTTTCTGACTGATATTAAATTCAATGGGAGCTTTGTATGTTTCCGTCTCTGAGGAGTAGAATCTTTCTTCCTGCTTTTTCTTTCCATCAGAGCTTGTTCTGGGGAATAACCCTCTAAAATGAGTGGATGTTTTAACTTTTCCAGTGTATTCTAAAATAAACAAGAGGAGTTCAGGGGAGTAAATTTATGTTACTGACACCAGAAGTGGTGTCAAAGCAATAAAGTCGATTTGCTGTTGAAAAAAGAAGAGAAAGCGAACAGCAATGAACATTTCATGCTTTTCTTTTTTGTCAAGATTGTCTCTTCATTTATAATCACTTACTGTAAAACCTTTTCTCACGTGTGCAAAGTTTTCCTTTAGTCTTTTTTTTTTTTTTTTTTACAAAAGTACTCATAAATAATATTTACTGGACATATGTCACATCAAATCAAGGGGTCAGAAGAACAAATGTAAGGTACAAAAGAAAATGACACAGATTGCGTCTGAGGTGCTCGTGCAGCCCCACCCCGTCAGATATGACCATTGGCTGTAAATAGAGAACTGGACTGAGTGATTCCTCTGCTCTTGCGATCCAAACAGGAAGTACCTGCTGGCTCCAAAAGCCAGAAATCCCTTAGACTTCTCTTGAGAAATAAACGGCTATTGCTCAGTCTTTTTTTCTTCATCAGAGTAATCATTCTTGCTATGTATGATACCTTCTTTGTTCTTGCTAATCCTAACATTTCTTTGTGAATTTTTTTTCTTTTTTTCTTTATCACAATTTATAAACTGACCAATTCGATGCCTCAGTAAAAGCATGTGGTGCCAACGAAAAAACGTAAAAAAAAAAAAAAAAGTCGGGGAACAAAATGACATTTAGGAAAATGAAAACCTAAAGCGTTCAGATCGCTGATTGAATGATGGTGTTTGCATTTGGTTTTGTTTGACTGTCAATCATTTTGTCTAAGAGCGAAAAGCAGAAGGTTGAATTGAGAAATCCCTGGACTTTTGCAGCGGCTGTGGTCATAAACTTAAAGAGGAATCTTCTGTGGAAGACACAATTCAACCTTTGAGTAACCTGTTACTGTTCTGCTGCCTGCAACAACCCTAACAGACAAAATGATTGACAGTCAGACAAAACCAAACGCAAACGCCATCATCCAATCGCTGATCTCTTGAAGTACCTACCTTTTCCGGTTTGCTTTTGCTTTTCATTTTCCCAAATGGCACTTTGTTCTCCGACTTTTTTGTTTTGTTTTTTAAGTTTCGTTTTCTAAATTGTGGTTGTGAGTTCCTAAATGTAATCTTGTTTTCTCACTATTTGTTTTACTTTTTGAAATTATTGTTGTGATCTTTAAAATGTTTCATTGAATTTGTTTTGCAAAAAAAAATATTTTGGTTTTTGGAATTTTGTTTTGATTTCTAAAATGTAAAGTTATTTTTAAATATTTGTTTTACTTTTTAATTTTCTTTGTGATTTTTGAAATGTTTCATTTAATTTTCTTTTCTGAAAAGTTTTTTGTTTATTTAGTTCTGGTTTCTGAAGTTTAGTTTTGATTTCTAAAAACATTTAATTTTGTTTTTTATATTATTTATTTTTCTTTTCTAATTGTCGTTATAGTTAAGTTGTTTCGTGTCAAGTGATTTGTGAATGGGATTTGCACTTCAGGGCCACCATAGTTATTCACTATTTGCAGAAAGAGTTACAAAATACATATTTCCTTCATTTAGCTCCAGTCATTTCTCATCAGCATCACACGAACTACAAGAACTGTCAGGACTTCATTTCCCACAATGCATTGTTTTGTAGTCATCAAGGCGGCTTGCTGTCAGCACAGTATCTAATCTCTGGCTGCGCACGACTAGGTAGGCGCCTTGCTCCCGCCCCTTTCTCGTGGTACTTTTATGATTGACATGTGATGTCAAAACAAAAACTACCCAACATGCTCTGTGCAGCGCTGCATCCGCCGTTGTTTGGAGCTCAACTCTCTTCACCATAACAAACCGGTACAGCAACAGTGGACACCGCACCAATCCGCCGTTGATCTCACCCTCTGATCTTCCCTCACTCGTGAACAAGACCCCAAGATACTTAAACTCCTCCACCAGGTGCAGAAACATTACTATGACCTTGCAAAGTAAACTATTTTTCTCCGGTCAAGAACCATAGCCTCAGACTTAGAGGGGCTGACCCTCATCCCAGCCGCTTCACACTCTGCCTCCCTGCCTATAGTTATAAAAAAAAACAAATTTCATATCTGTTCGTGCACAATTTCTACCACTCTAAGAAACGGGAAAGCAGAACCCTCCTCCCCAGACATAACACATGGAGCTGGATACACCAGCAATCCTTAGAGCAAGTGGAGGCTGGTGTGTTTGTCCCCACTGTCTGGAAGATACTGAAGAACAGCGAGCGGCGAGCCGTTGGAGCTCTGTGGAGGGATACATCGGGCTGCAAAGACTCAGCAATCAACTCTCACAAACTGATCAAAAGCACTGTCTCACTTTACCAAATTGGCAGAGTGCTGGCGACCTTTGAACTTGTGTGGAAAATGGATGCCAACTTGGAAAGCCTTTCTGCCTGAATTGAGGAGAGTCTGGTCCAAACTGCCCACATCGTGGTCCAGTAAAGGAATGCCTCAAGACTCTGCTAGTCCAGCCCAGAACACAACCAGCAGACATAAACTGAAGATCCGCTGGTGCCTCAAAGAACTGGATCTAATCGTGTCTCCTGAGCCGAGCACTCTGGCCTTGTTTCTCCCAAAACATATCTGCTTTCCCAGTGAATGAAATGTAGTTTAGATCTGAGGGTCAACATGTGCTATACCTCACCTGCTCAGGTCAATCTTAACTTCAGTATACCCCTCCCATTCTACTCCTCCAGGACAGAGTACAGATAAGTTCTTTTCTGCCATCGCTGATCCCCTAAAGTAATAATCTAATGTACAATCGTGTTGTACCTGTGCTTATACTGTTACAAAGATGATAACAATGTTGTGTCTTACCTGTTTGTGTAGCACATTTGAGAAGAATACATTTATAGGTCTGCATTCATCAGTTCTGCTCTTGTCCAGCAGATGGCAGTGCTGTATCTTTTGTTCCTGGACAAAATGTTTTAAATAACAATTATCTATGGAACACGTGTCCCTAAACATTCATGCTGTTACCATAAGGATGACCGGTTAGAAAATGGACGGTTTGATGGTCGGCTGAGATCAAATCTAAGGAAACTCTGGGAAAAGTGTGCTTGACAATAGTTTTGTGAATACCAGATCAAACTGGAGTTTCCCTAAAATGGCCCCCCCCCCCCCCCCCCCCCCCGTCAGTTAGTTTTGCTTGTCTATTGGACAGTGTGATTACACAGAACTCTTGGAGTAACATGATGTTTAGTTGTTCCCTTTTGTCGTTGTGAGCAGTGAACATCATTTACAGGAAGAGGTATGGAGAGAAAAAAGTATCACTCCAATTTGTGCGTGCGTAATTCTTGATTTGTGCGTAACGTAAGTCTTAGGTTTGTGCTTAGCTTTAGGTTTGTGCGTGCATAATTCTTGACTTGTAACTCATAAAATACATTTTTTGCACGACCACAGAAATTACAAAATTTAAAAAAATACAAAATACAGTGTACACATGCACAACTTAAAATTATGACAGCTTGAGACTAACTACACGCACAAATCTTTAAAAAAATATGCACGAATCATTTACACACAAATATGATTTGAGACTCTTTTCACGTCTCCCAGATTCCTGTTCAAGTGATGCGTTTAAATGCTAGTGGAATGCTGGGTCATCAGAGTTTTCTGATCAGCCGTATGAACTTAAATTGTGAATAAGATCTGGTGAAACTTCACATTTTCCAACTTTTTTGAACAGATATGCCGGCTAATTAATATAAAAAAAAGTGTAAATAAGAATTTTTAAAACACAGCGCCTCAGACACGCCTCTCCAGACCGCTGGTCACCAGTCACGGGGACAGCAGGTGCCGCTGCCCGCCGGACCATTCTATAAAGACGCGGATCGGAACGGGCCGGTGGGCTGATCAACCATCTCCGCTCTGTGGGTTCATGTTCACCGCGGAGAACCTCCGCCGTGAGACCAGACCAGAGCGGGGAGGTCTCCCGGCGGGGAGGGTTACCTGCTCGGGAAAGAGCCCCGTTTCTGAGGCGCTGTCGGAGGAGGGGCTGCAGAGATGAAATGTTCAATTCTGGAAAATATTCTTATTTTTAATGGGAAAAGTGTTATAAAAACCCATATTTAGATCTTTTTTTATATTAATCAGCGGCACATCTGTTTAAGAAACCAGATCTTATTCACAATCGAAGTTCAGAGTGGCTGATCAGAAAACTCTGATGACCCAGCATTCCACTAGCATTTAAACGCATCACTTATGCAAGAATCTGGGAGACGTGAAAAGTCTCAAATCAGATTTGTGTGTAAATGCGGTTTTGTGTGCGTAACAAGTGATTCGTGTATATTTTTTAAAGATTTGTGCATGTAGTTAGTTTCAAACTGTCGTAATTTTAAGTTGTGCATGTGTGCATTATATTTTGTATTTTTTTAAAAATTTTGTAATGTTTGTACTCATGCAAAAAATGTATTTTATGAATTACAAATCAAGAATGAAGCACGCACAAACCTAAAGTTACGCACAAATCAAGGATTATGCACGCCCAAATCGGAGTGATAATTATTTCTCTCCATAAAGAGGAAGCTTTCTCTGAGCTGTTAGACATATTCCCAGTCCAGCTCAGCCTTTAGACTGCATATTCTAGCAGTGAAATACCCCAAAGACAAGATGTAAAAACACAAACTCGCTGTTCACAAAGCAAACACAAACATAGCATTGGTGGTCCGTGCATGAACGAGCTGAGGATTCAGTTTTTCTCCGCCAAAACCATCCTGTTAATTTCAATATTAACCCTTCTATCACCATCCGGTTATCTATGAATATCATTTTAAGGAGAAATTCCATCATAAATGCATCATTTATAAAGAATTCACTATAATTGCTCATAGTTATTGTGTAAACAAAATCTGTGTGTTTAAGTCTACCAAAACTGCTGGAACAGCTGCAACAAACATCAAAGTACAATTGACTCATTAAACTTGAAAAAAAGAATTTTTATTTACAGCAAATCCAACTTATTTAATGATGAACTCTATCCATGAAGGGAGTCCAGCTAGATCAGCGGGAGATTTCCCAGCAAAAGCAAAAGAAGTGAGCATTTGGTAGTGCAAGCTTTGACCATCCAGTCAGAGACGATTATGTAATCCGCTTTCATGAAGTTACAGACTTGAACTCAAATTCTGATTGGTTGGATCAACAACATTGCGTTTATTCAGCAGTATTTCTTATGGAAAGTCACCCACAAAACCAGAAGTTGAGAGCAGAAGCACTGACTGTGTGAGTGTAAGGCAGACTTTTATGACCTAAGATATATTTTTGACATATATATATAAAAAAACGCATTTCTTTGTGATTTAGATACTTCTTTTCAGCTAATTTTAGAAATTCACTGAAGGCTTTGCAGGCCCCGACAGTACGCCCCTGCCATAAAGTCATGTGTAAGACCAGTGTTGCTTCTGAAAGTGAAGAATGGTGCATTACTTTGGTTTTCAAGGTTCAGTATAAATGTTATAAGAAGAACCATCTTTTGTGTAATTAAGTGAGAAACTTGCTTGAAGGTGAGTGTTCATCCTGCCTCCTGCAGGAACACCACCGACTGACGTCCAGCATGTCAGGCCTGAGTTCCAGCTAGCTGGTTGGCAGAATACTTAAATGAATTCATCCTAGTAGTGTTTTTTAATCAAACCATGGACAAAAGCTGGCTTGACCATGATGGTTTCTCAGGATACATGAAAAGATATCAGGATATAAATGATCAATTCCCTAGTTCCTGAGGAAGACTGAAAGCCTAAAAGAGAAATGGCAGATTGGGGTTTTTTCTGAACACTGTACTTACTTACACAGTACTTTTTCTGTTTTGCAGCACTAACCACATTTCAAACTGAGTGTGCTGAGGACACATAACACAGACTAACTCCACAATCGGAGGTGTTTGCTTACCTCTTCTCTGAAAACTAAAGCCTGGTTTGTTTTTTTTAATACCACTCCGTCTCACGTGGCTCACCACAGCAAAGTAGTTCATAAAAGGTTTTAGCAGCATTTTTTTATGATGCAACCAGACTGTAATGTCTCCCCTCCTTCCTCCAGCTCCACCTTTGTCCAGACCAGGCTTTTCCAGGAGAAGCAGGCTGCTGGAATGAGCTGCTTCGGTTTACAGGACAGGAACAGTGCTGGGTGAGGGATGGGCTTGACATTCTGGGTGGCTGTCGAGGGACGTTTGATCAAGGAAGGCAGTGCCCCCATTTTCATCTGTGAAAGATGACATGTATGCTAATAATGAAGAACATGTGTCCACTAATCTGTGTAATAAATTCAAACTGTGTGTATATATGTGGATATATGACACCCCTGAACTGGGGTCCTCTACCAGAGTCCAGGGAGCTTGAGGGTCCTGCAGTATCTTAGCTGCACTTTTCTGGACTGAGATGTCTGAGGTCTTTCCAGGGATCTGCTGTTGTCACTCCTCCAGTTTGGGGGTTTGAGCCCAGAGTGCTTTAATTACCACGAGCATCACTGTTACCTTCACCTTTCAAGCTTCCTCCAGTTCTTCTCTGAGTTCCTGGTATTTCTCCAGTTTCTCATGTTCTTGTTGATGTTACTATATCTTGGTTCTGCTGCATCCTCCACAACAGCTTTCCTCTGTTCTTTATCTACCACTACAAAGTCTGGTTGGTTCCATTACCATCTTGTCTGTCTGTATCTGGAAGTCCCACAGGATCTTTGATCTCTCATTCTCTACCACTTTCTGTGGTGTTTCCCATTTTGACTTTGGGGTTTCCAGTCCATATTCTGCACCCACTTTCCTGTATACTATTCCAGTCACTTGGTTGTGGCGTTCCACGTTTGCTTTCCCGGCATCTTACACCCTGCAGGTATGTGCTGGATTGTTTCAGGCACCTCTTTGGACAGACTACACCTTGGGTCTTGTCTGGTGTGGTAGATCTGAGCCTCTATCGCTCTGGTTCTCAGGGTTTGTTCCTGAGCTGCCAGGATAAGTGCTTCTGTGCTGTCCTGTAGGCCAGCCCTTTCTAGCCTTTGGAAGAACTTCAGTTATGGTTTGGTGGTACATCTCGTGCAGGGGTATGTCCTCCCCTGAGGATCTGTCCTCCAGCATCCTCTGCTGTCCTTTGCCTGAGACATTAACTGAGAACATTGTCCGTTGGGGCCTTGATCTTGATGTATTTATGCATCTTGGATGTTTCATCCTGGATAGTGGCTTCCATGCTCCATGCTCACTAGTCCTCGGCCTCCTTCATGTAGTGGAGGTATCTGATGGTATTGTGCTGTTTGGTGATTAACTAACTCATGTAATTTCAGTAGTTTTGTTTGTAAAAAAAAGTTCATTTGTGTGCTCCAGAAATCCAGTTTTATGCATTACACATACTGCTCTTTTTTGTAATATGTAAAGGGGAAGTATGGAACACTGATAATTATTCCCAATACTTCAGGACCATAGCTATACTAGGGGCGAACTAAGGAGCAGTATAATATGTGCAATGTGTTACAATCGAGAAATGATTTGGCTTTGTTTATTATGGAGAAACTTTTTTCAGTTTTGTTTTTGTGTGTCTAATTTGGGGTTTCCATGACAGTTTACTATCTATTATAATTCCCAAGAATTTTATTTCTTGCACATTTTCGCTTTGTGTGCCGTCATTTTTCATAGTGAATTCAAAGGTTGAATTTTGTGGTGAGGATGTTAAAGAGGTTTTCTTCTACAAGTATCTGTTGACAGTAGAACATAGCAGCACAACTCCAGAGTCTGCAGGTCTTTCTGGAGGGATGCTGCAGTCAAACGTGGGTTTGGATTTGCTTTTCTCACAATCCTGTGAGCTGCTCTGTCGGAGATTGTTCATGTTCTTCCAGATTTTGCTTTAACTTCCACTGTTCCTGTTGACTGACATTTCTTAATGACATTCTGAACAGAGGATATCAGCATCTGAAAAAGCTTTGCTTCTTCTTACAGCTTCTCCTGCTTTGTGAGCATCAACTATTTTCTGTTTCATTGTTCTGGACAATTGCTGGAAGAACCCATGATGCTGATTGTTGGGGAAAGGTCACAAGATCAGATTATTTACAATCTTTCAGATTAAAATCACCTGTTTTTTGCAAACCATGTTTGTGAACAATTGATGACACTGTCAGGTCTCAGTTTTTCCAAAGGGGGTGGAGCATACTATCAACTCTTCAGAGTGCCCAAACTTTTTCAGACACCATTCTTTTGTTTTCTGTTATTTTGAAAGGATAAATGATGGAAATAAAGCCTTATTTTTTTCTGTCATATTAAAAGAATATCTCATCTGTAAACTGATGTTTTTAGGAGATGTTTCGATCTTTTCTTGGGTCCTTTATGCACAAGAATATTACATTTTACCGGGAGTGCCCAAACGTTTGATCCTCACTGTATATATAAATGAATATATATTTGGCTCTAATTATTGAAATTATTTTGTATTCAAATTTGCTGTATTTAACATATTTCTCGTTCAGTTTCAGCTTCAGGCTGTGAAGTGAGGCAGCACCCAGCTTTGCCTCACATTCAATTGCAATCCCTTGCAAACTGGGTTCATTTTGTGTCTTTAGTTTACTCAGGCTATGCTAACAATATAATGCTTTATTGAAATGTTTCATTCACTGTAGACATTTGTATTACGTGTATTCACTTTCCATTTAATTGGAAATCTTTTTCACGATTGTCTGTCATTTAATGTTCAGATCTGACCATTGACATATGAGAACTGTACACATCATCGCCTACGTGGTGGATGTAATATTAAAACATGTCTCAAAGTTGAACTTTTAATCAAAAACTGAAGTAATAAATAATTCTGACACATGCTGGACCGAAACATCTTCACTGAGACCATGAGACTTCTAAAACTAAAAGAAAATAGAGACATTTATGTTAAAGACACTGGGATCTTTGTCCAGAAGAAGAGACGAAGGATTTCTTTTTTAAGCAAAGGTTTGACAAGTATGTGTGTGTGTGTGCTTGTAGCATTCACCGTGTTGTTTTTTGGGAGACATACTTTATATTTTACATTCTCCCTTGGCTCATTATGAACCTGCTATGTTTTTAAAAAGATGGTTTGGGTCAGCCGGCAGACACGCTGGGTTTTAACTGAGCCTCACAACATCAATATGTAAAGGACATCTGAAGACAGCTCACTGAATTCTTTTCAAAATGTTGATTGATTTTGTTGTAAAGTTCTCTGTATTTTTATTTGACAGCAGCACATTTTTAAAGAGTATATCTGAAATGAAGTCAACCCCCTCACTGTGAACGCTAGGCCTCACAGAGCTTCTCAGAAGGGACTCGGGCTTTCTACCGCTGTATAAACATGAATCTGTTAATGCTCTTGTTGTACCAAATGTCGTCTGAAAGGGGATTTCTCCACAATAGAATGAGGAGGTTCTTTTTTTTGAAAGGTTCAATCTTCAAACTTGTTGATAACGTTTTTGTTTCTTCAGGAAACAGAAAATGTTCCAATGTTTGAGTAAAGAGCTGAAGATCAATGTTTTAAAGTAGATGGGAGATTAGATTTCTTACTACACGTTGACCAGGCAGGTTAAAGGACATCAGTCTGGAGAGAATCGAAATCCAGTCTGGGGTTATGTGCCACATGTTTGTCACATTGAAAGTTAGCAAATGAGTTTTGTTTGTCTCTGAAAAGATAGATTTCTGCTTTTAAAGCTGGTTTTGAGATAACTTTCTGCACAGAGTGGAGTTTCACTTTCTGACAGTCTGATTTGTGTTGTCTTGTGCTTGCAGAGCGCTTCACAGTGTACAGCGCCAAGAAGCTCAGACAAGCGTGGAACAAGTGAGTACAGTGTTAAGCTGTGTATTTCATGATCTGACCTGTGTCTGTCTTAAAGAACTATGTAAAGTGTGTGTGTGATGGGGGGGGACTGAGGGCAACTGCATCGTGGTGCTCTTTTCTGCAAAGTATTCATTTGAAGCAACACAAATGTCACACAAATCTCACTCTGTCTGGAATCTCAATGTATTTCATACAGAGAGGGCCAAAGAGATGACTGTAGACATAGCTGGACAGAAAACTGCATAGACGACTGCGAAGACTTCTGAAGAGATGACTGCAGAAATAATTTCAGGAGTAACTGGAAAGACGGCTGGAGAAACAACCACCGAGTCAATGGCAAAGATGACTGTAGAGACATGTAGAGACAGAAACAACTACAGAGACAGATGCACAGATGACTGCAGGGAGAGCTGCAAAAATAAGAGATGACCACAGAGATGACTGCAGAAATGATTTATAAATGGCTGCAAAGAAGAGTGCACAGTTGAGTGCAGAGAAAGCTATGACTCAGTATAGATTTTGTTGTGTTGAGAGCAAAAGAAGATGGATGGAAATCTGCTGGCACTAATTCTGTCCACTAAAGAGCATCCCTATCCAGACACTCCAGGATTTGGTGGCAGATTGTATGATTGTTGAATCATGTTAAAATGCCGGATTTTTGTGGCAGCTTTTGTGAAAAGTTGCAACATTTTTCAACAAACTTCACATTCTTATATTCCAAATATTTTTATTGTGACATGTGCATTTGGAAAATATTGCACCATTCTCCAGATACAATACTGTTGTGCTTTCATTTAACATAAATAGAACTGTGAAACCCCAAATGAACTTTCATTGGTTAGAAATGATATATATTTATGGAGAGAAACAAGAATCACTCTGATTTGTGCGTGTGTAATTCTTGATTTGTGCGTAGCTTTAGGTTTGTCCGTGTGTAATTCTTGATTTGTAACTCATAAAATACATTACATACAAAATTTAAAAAAATACAAAATACAATGTACACATGCACAACTTAAAATTACAACAGCTTGAAACTAACTACACGCACAAATTTTCTGATAAAAATACACGAATCGCTTGTTAAACACACACAAAACCACATTTACACGCAAATCTCAAGTGAGATTCTTTTCATGCTTTCCGGATTCATGTGTAAATGATGCGTTTAAATGCTAGTGGAATGCTGGGTCATTAGAGTTTTCTGATCAGCCGCTCTGAACTTCGATTGTGAATAAGATCTGGTGAAACTTTCCAGCTTTCTTAAAGCAGATGCGCCGGTTATTTAATAAAAAATAGTCTATATATGGGTTTTTATAACACTTGTCCCATTAAAAATAAAAATATTTTCCAGAATTGAACATTTCATCTCTGCGGCCCCTCCCCCGACAGCGCCACAAATCGGAGTGATACTTATTTCTCTCCATATAAATTTGTATGAGTGACTTCATCCTCTTGTTTGAAGTTTATTTCTGCCACTGTAACTTTTTAAATTATCAGGGAGTCTGTTCATGTAATCTGGATGGACCTCTTTTCTGTGTTTTTGATGATTCAACCAGTTGTTCCAACATGTTGGTGGCTTTTCTCTTGAATGAATGTACAGCACAACAATTAAACAAAGCCAAACATTTAAGACAGATGCATCTTTAAAGAACATTTGTTTTTAATTTAAAAATTTCATTTACAGAAAGTTATTGTAGAGAATACCTAGATAAAAGTTTCCGTAGCTCATATCCAAATGACCCAAAGACATTTACAAAAACAAAGAGGAAAGACAAAAGAAAAAGTTGCAGTCTTGCATCAGTATGTATCTGAATTTGATCTGAAGCAGACAGATGAATCGGCCTGGAGGGCTTTAGATCCATTCAGAGTGACGACGTCTTCCAGACACTGCCTGAGTTTAGGGAGGGTTGCAAATACTTTTACATGTGTTTTCACATCTGCATTACTAAAAATGCAAATGCACCTTCACTAAGCAGCTAAGATGTGATAGAAATGACAGGGAAGTGATCACACCAAAGGTACTTTTACAGAAGCAGTTGGAGAAGCATCTTTCAGAGTTGATTGTGAATGGAGAGCAGAGGTGGGGGGCTGTGACCTTCCCTCTTTGGCTGGTGATTTTTCTTTAGTCTAGGAGGAAATGAAAACAGAAAGCATCAGAGGTGAATGTTAGTGGGTGTAGTTCTCTTTCTGTTCACATGCGTGCTTGGCAGAGAACCATAGATGTAATGCGAACATGTAGACATTTTCTCCACTCATTTTTGGCTCGTTGCCTCTTCCTCTAAATGAATGCTCCCCAGCCTGCTCTCCACCAACTTTCTCTTATTGTTTTCCCCCTCCATCAGTAAAAATGTACTATTGGCTGTTATTTAACCAGGGTTGCCTTTAAGGAATGTTGACACAATCTGTTTGCCAAAAAAAAGCAGATTCATTTTTTTTTGCATGACAGCGAGAAGTCCCCAGTTCAAATCCCAGTTGGGACATTTCTGTGTGGAGTTTGCATGTTCTCCCCATGCATACAGTGGGTACAGAAAGTATTCAGACCCCCTTAAATTGTTCACTCTTTGTTAAATTGCAGCCATTTGCTAAAATCATTTAAGTAAATCCCCCCCCCCCCCCCCCCCCCCCCATTAATGTACTCTCAGCACCCCATATAGACAAAAAACACAGAATTTCTGACATTTTTGCAGATTTCTTCAAAAAGAAAAACTGAAATATCACATGGTTCTAAGTATTGAGACCCTTTTCTGTGACACTCATATATTTAACTCGGGTGCTGTCCATTTCTTCTGACCATCCTTGAGATGATTCTACACCTTCATGTGAGTCCAGCTGTGTTTGATTCTACTGATTGGACTTGATTAGGAAAGACACAGACCTGTCTATATAAGACCTTCCAGCTCACAGTGATGTCAGAACAAATGAGAATCATGAGGTCAAAGGAACTGCCTGAAGAGATCAGAGACAGAATTGTGGCAAAGATCTGGCCAAGGTTACAAAAACATATCTGCTGTGCTTAAGGTTCCTAAGAGCACAGTGGCCTCCATAATCCTTGAATGGAAGATGTTCAGGACGACCAGAACCCTTCCTAGAGCTGACCGTCCAGCCAAACTGACTTATTGGGGGAGAAGAGCCTTGATGAGAGAGGTAAAGAAAAACCCAAAGATCACTGTGGCTGAGCTCCAGAGATGCAGTCGGGAGAAAGTTGTAGAAAGTCAACCATCACTGCAGTCCCTACACCAGTCGGGGCTTTATGGCAGAGTGGCCCGATGGAAGTCTCTCCTCAGTCCAAAACACATGAAAGTCTGAATGGAGTTTGCTAAAAAAAACACCTGATGGACTCCAAGAGCAAAGGCTCTGAATACTTAGAACCATGTGATATTTCACTTTTTCTTTATTAATGAATCTGCAAAAATGTCACAAAAGGTTGTGTTTTTTTTTTCTCAAAATAGTGCTGTGTGTACATTAATTAGAAAAAAAATGAACTTACAAGAGTGACAAATTTAAGGGGGTCTGAATATTTTCCGTACGCACTGTACGTGGGTTTGTCTTTAGGCACTAGGGCTTCCTCCCATAGCCCAAAAACAGGATTATTAAGTTAAATGAAAACTTAAAATTGTTCCTAGGTGTCACTGTGAGTGTGTGTGGGTGTTTGATTGTGTGCCCTGTGACAGGCTGGTGACCTGTCCATGGTGTAACCCACCTTTGCCCAATAGTAGCCAGGCATCACACAGGAAGCCCTATGACTGTTGTGACCAAGGAGGTGGGTGGAACCCAAGAGCAGACACGTCTTAAAGGATGAGAAGGAATATTTATTGAATAGGTGAATAGTGGAGCAGGATGACAGGGCGGGCAGGTAGGCAGGCAGGAAAGCTTAGCTGGCAGAGCGGGGCTGACAGGCTGGCTGGCTGGTTGGCAGGCTGGCTGGTTGGCAGGCTGGCTGGTTGGCTGGCAGGCTGGCTGGCTGGCTGGCTGGCTGGCTGGCTGGTTGGCAGGCTGGCTGGCTGGCTGGCTGGCTGGCTGGCTGGCTGGCTGGCAGGCGAGATGACGTAGTGGCAGGCAGACTGACACACAAGCGGCATAACGATCTGACAGTGGCTGAAGGTTTGACGCTGCTTAAAAAACCATGGTGATGATGAACAGGTGGTGATGATCAGGAACAGGTGTGGTGCTTGACGAGGGAGAAGGAACGCCTCCAGGGCACAACAATGACCCCAAAAACGATAGAGTGGGTTAAGATGATGGATGGATACTAGACATACAAGTTTCCCTTTGTCCTGAAAGAACGTGTATTCCAGGACACTGGCTTTGCTTATCTCCAGTCAAACCTTTTTACCTTAGAGTTTAAGATGACTGATTTAATCTTCAGCCTCACCACTCTCGACACAGATCCACTCCAACCACACCTTGAGAAGTAGCAGTTGGGCTCTGAGTTCTTCCAGGATGAGCTGAGCTTCAAAACTCATTTCTAAGCTTTAGCCTATAAAAGATGCCCTTTATTGTGATTAAAGATGTAACAAAGATGTAAAACTGTATTTGTCATTTGCACATCATTAAACTTTATGATTGTCCTATTAAACCTCAGGACTAGAATCCTTCAAATGCGGCAGGCCTTGTCTTGTGTTTGTTACAACTGCACCAAGGAAGCATCTGGAATTTCCTTTTTGTAAGTCGGAAAACTTTCAAGATACATTTTCAAGAAAAACTACCCGCAGAACAAATCAAACTATCCTTCTGTCTTAGTCTTACTCATAAGTATAATGTTTGTCATAATCACCACAATTATGTAAAGCTGCTCTGACTGTAGAGCATAAGTGGTTCTGTTCTAAAACACCAACAGCTGTTAAATTGATTTTAAAGTGACCCAACAGCTCTGCAGCCAGCACCCAACAGTAGCCAGGTTAGCCCTGTGACCCCAAAGGGGACACAACGGGTTCAGAAAATGGATGGACTTTTTTCCACACTCAGCCTGTCTTCACTAGAACAGTCTGGTACAAGTCTGTATCGGTCAGTCTGATGCTCCACCCTTCAAAGGGGCTTTTCCTGACAGATTCTGTTTCTTTTGATAAGCAGCTTCTAGCTTTTTTCACCAGGCCAGGTTGACACGGACAGCAGCAGGCCAAAGGCTGATGAATCTCCCCAAAGAGAGGCTTTTGCCAAGCCTTGTTGCCCCTCAGAAATAACTAGACATTACCTTTGTTTTTTGATCTTTTCATGTAGACAGAACGATCCAGTCACCTTTGGTCATAACATTTTCGTATAATATGGACGTGTACAAATCCTCCCACTGTATTGAATATCTCCTATAAACACCATGGCTAAGCATGGTGTTATTGTCCCTACTGTAAGCATGTCAGCGCCTGTGTCTAACTTACTTTTTTTCTTGTCTTTGTGCCACACCTAAAGTGTTAACTGATACATGAAAAGCGCTTTACAGGATGTTTTCTGACTATAAAAACAGGGATTCAGCAGCCGAGCAGTTCCTGTTGTTTATGTGCTCCAAGAATCTGATGCACCACCACCTGCAGCTATGAAAAGACAAAGGCAGCTGTTCTCCTCTCAGCTTTTGAAAATCCCTGCTGTTGTCATTTTTCTGGAACAGTGAAAAAGCTCTCACCACGCTCCAGTGACAAAGGAACATTTCAGTCTACTGTCAATTTGTCATTGCCGGGATCTGCTGATGCTATCACGCAGATATTATCAAAACCTCTTAGTATAGTTGGCAGGAACAGCAGAAAGGAATGCACTCAAGTTTACAACAACAGCTTTTAAAAACGGCCAAATGTTTAACTGTATCCTTCAATGGAGAAGGGTTTAAAGAATCCCCACCTGCTTGTAGGCCTGTTCATACAGGCACACATTTGTTGCCTGTGCCCAGAGAGTTTCCTGTGCGTGGTGTATTCAGTGTCTCTCATGTTTTTAGTATGTCTATTGGGATTCAAGTGTTTACCATGTTGATCGTCTGGTTTGTTTGAGAATGTTTGATCCATTCAGTGTTTCTGGTACAGTTGTTGACTGTATCTGAGAACTGGACTGAGTGGCTGTGACGTCACTCATAGAAAAAGCCTTATTTCCAGCTCCAGCAAAATGAAGCCAAGTCAGTTGTCATTTTTCTGTGATCAGTACACCGCCATTTGGAGCCAGACGAAGTTATTTAGCAGTGATTGGTCCGAGTCTGTCTCCAGTCAGGAGGGAGCTGGTTTGAAGTCCACACCCCGTACTCTGAAACCTTCTCTGGAAAATGTGTCAAACGTTCGAGGTGGGCTCAGTGGGCGGGCTCCACACGCTTTTATTGAGACATCTGATTGGTCTGTTTATAACTTGAAAAACTTGTGATAAAGAAGAATATAATGAAAACAAAATAGAATTAGACAGAATATCATAAGAAACAAGTATCAGATCAAGAATGGTCAATTCTGAGAAGTCGCTCAGTCCAGTTCTCTACAGTGAATGGGTTTAACTGGGGGGCTCAGTGTCTCTAGTTTGTTGGGTGTGTTTGATATATTCAATGTGTCCAGAATGAATAGTTTTAACTTGATCATTTTGTCGAGTTTGATTGGTGTGTCCAGTTGTGTTGATTGCGATCAGGTGCTTGGTGCCTCTGGAACACTTGACCTTTGTACAGAGCTTCTGCGTGATGATTTGGCCTGCAGTGTTGGGCTTCTAGAAGTACTTTTAACGGTCAGTGTGTTGAGAGCTTTTCATAGTTGTGCATATAATCATGATGTTATTTTCATATTTTTTACACTTTTTACCAAAACACAAAGTTTGTTTTGGCTTCTTGCAGTGCTGACTTTGCATGGTGTCTTTCTGTTGAGTTCTCTGAACATGAATTCTACGTTTTCTAGTTATTTCGTTTTCTTGTCTGTCCATCAGGTTGGGTTTTGTAGACCATGCTGAGGAGTTGGCTTCCAGGTTTCTCCAGTGCTTCCCAAAGAACCGACTGTCAGCCCAGGCAGCGTTGAGTCATGAATACTTCAGCAACCTTCCCCCCCGGCTCTGGGAGCTGCAGGACAGTGCGTAACTTAATCTCACCAGTATGGCAGGTCAAATGTTAATGAAAACATGAATGTTTGGTAACACTTACATTAAGATTCCTTAACAAGCTTTGTTAACACAGATTAACAAGCATTAGTAAAATGTCCAAGGTTCCAGTAAGACCTTTTATAGCATTCTAGATGTCTCACACAGACCTATGTGTTAATAAGCTTAACAAGATTCATTAATAAACTTTGTTAACACATTAATGAGCATTCTTCATGTGTTAGATGCTAGTAAAATATTTATTAGCATTATAGATGTTTTGCAAATACCTGACAGTGTTAATAAGAGTCATTAACGTCTAAAGTCAGATCATTGTCTTCAAAGTCCATGTTAGTAAACTGATTACAAGCTTAACAAATGTATGAACTAACTTTGTCAACAGTAGTTAACACATAGATCTGTGTGAAACATCTAGAATGCTGTTAAATGTCTTACTGGAACCATGTACACATTAATAATGCTTGTTATTAACATTGGATTATTAACCATTTGTTAGACATCAATAGCATCCTATAGACATGTTAATAATGCTTGTAAATGTGTTAACTATCCTATAAACCTTTTTAGGCTTATTGTTCTAATAAATGTCTTACTGACACCTTATAAGCACAATAATAATGCTTGTTTATGTGTAAACAAAGCTCTTTAAGGAATTTTAATTAAATTGTTACAGAATGTTTCAGTACTTACAGAATGTCCACTGATTTGCAGAAGAAGCCCTGAGCAAACATCACTAGGAAAGCTGTTGCGTTATAAGACAGATCCATTATATTTATGCAAATTATATTGTTTTTTTTTATTAGCTTAGTCGCTACAGTCCAGAGAGACAGCAGGGCTCGGTGGTTGTAAAAGGTTCCCCTCAATCTCGTTCAAAGAAAAACTTCCAGTAACAAACCCCAAAGAGCCCAGGACATACAGATGCATTGACTATTTGGAATGGATATCACAAAAGCTGCCTCTGTTCTTTTTTTTCTGTGTGCACCATGACAACAGTTGTCTGTTTATAAGGCCTTAGTCATAACGGCCCCTACAGGTGGAAAAGGGGCTGTCTGTGGGCAAAAAAATGGGCAGAATATCAAGGTTGAAGACAACACGGTGAGCCCAGAGAGCAAAAATTTCATGAACTTTTTTCTACAAGCATGCTGCAAGAGACGGGTCGTGGCAAACACACATACAGTGTGCAAGGGTAAGTAAGGGTGAAGAAGGTCAGACACAGACGTGTCGTACAGATTTTCCATTTTTTTGAACCCCTCAAATCCTGGGTACTGCACATGGATCCTATCAGTGTAGTTCACTTGATAAGTGCACACTTTTTGTGTGCTTCGCCACCTGACGGTCAGAGATGAGGGAACAAAACAATGTAAGTGTATTTTGTTTGTTTGCATATCAAGTGCACACCCTGTGCTTTTAGCATGTGCACGCTAACACTAAGAAGCCAGTGCGTGCACCTTACCAACAACTGGAGTGCGGCATAAAACGCGCTATATGACAGCATCACCCATACGTCATAAGTGTGTGCAGCTTACATTAAAATACTTCATGATAGATTTACCACGTGCATGACAGTGGTGTGTTCCATTTTCATGACATCCCTTAAGGTGGTCAGACGAGACTCAAGGCTACTTCAAGACCCACCTGCTTTCACTAAAGATGCAGACATTCCTCTCTCCACCGGCCTGCACAACCCACAAACCTGCAGCACCTGTACAGATCAACCCCAGTATAGCTGCATGTGACTTATGCTTAAGAAGGACAGTAAAAACTGCGTCTGTTTTTAAGTAACAAAACCTGTTATCGTGTAGATGGCGCCGGGACAGTCAACTCAGCTGGACTGTGGCTGGCTTTTGTAACAGACTCAGTTTGATTTGTATCACTTTTTTTCCCCAGAGTGCACGAGTTCACTGAGGTGACCTTTGAATAAGTTTTGCTTCAAAAACCCCAGAAACATACGCCATTAAGATTTTAAAACCTGATGCGTTTAGCATTTCTTCATTTTTAAAGCTAATTTCTCCTTAGTAGTTAGTTAGAAACTATATTTCAATTATTTCTAGAGAATTGAGTTATTGCATAAACGTACATTCAGGGATGAATACCTATCCATATTGTTTGACAGGCTACATCGACAATCCCTTAAGCTGTTAGTCATTAGTGATGTGAAAAGCCTGCTCGGGGGGCCGGAGTGGGCTTCTTCTGACACGGTGGTGTTTTTTTAATGGGAGGATTCCGTTTTTCTGCCCCCAATCAGGATTTTAAGCATTATTAATCCTGTTATCAGCCCCCAGCAGGTTGTCATGTCTGGAAGGAATCAGAAAGCAGCGGTCACTGAAAGACAGAAGAGAGAGGACTGGTTTTGATCTTTTCATCCTCACTCACTCAGCATTTCCCTCGTATCGCTCTCTGCACACATATCACACAACAGCAGAGAGAAGCTGGAAGCAGAATTCAAATTGTTTGAAAAATGACAGCAAAAGTGACAGGCGCTTCTTTATCCCTACAGGAAACAATGCCATATATTCTAACCACATGTTCCAATACTAAACATGTTGCTGGAAAATAACCACAATTTCCTCCTTTGCAGTGAGTCTGAGTTGTTTTTGTGACAACAAAGCAAGAGAGAGGACTTACTGAACACTCTTTAGTGTGTTTGAAAGGAAAATTGTTTCAAAACTGTGTGAAGTAAGTGTCCAGTGTAAGGGTTTTTTGTAGGTTATTCCAGTCTCTGGGTCCTGCAGACTGAAAGGAACAAGAGAACTCAACGAGGAATTTGATTTAGGGACTGTTAACAGGATCAGTTTTGCAGAGTGGGTGTTGTACATGTAAAAGCTGGCATGTTTTATCCCAGAATTTGGGGATAAAATATGCCCTCTTCCACACTAAGCTGTGAGAGGAGCCCTGTCAAAGAAGCATTGCTGCCGTGGTAATCAAGTCACAAGAACAACAACATGAAACTCCTTGTAGATGTTCTGACTGTTAACAATGTGTGCTCTGGGTTTAGTTATTACCACCACCACCAGTTACTGAGTCCAAAAGCTTTTGGGTTCTTTGCACTGAAATGTTTCACTGAGCCCAACACTTGGAGAACAAGCTCTCAATCTGTCCTTCCCCCTCAAAACTTCACACAGTGCAGTCATACAAACACCATGCCAAACCCAGACTTGACAATGAGATATTCTCATGAATAAATATCTGTCTATGATTATTACGTTTATTCAGAACACACTTTCATTCATTCACTGTGCCTTACATTTTAGGTCATGAGTTAGGTCATGTTTGATGAAGTATGATAATAACAGACTTTACAGCAACAGAAGCTGCAAATATTACTGGTCTCACTTGAAAACAGTCACAGCTGACATTTAAAAGACTTTCCTTCATCCATCTGATGAAAAAAAAAGTATATATAAGTGTGTCTTCCAAAGCACACCTGATCAGTCTACAGGTGAGACAGGAGAGTCTAAACTCAGACCTAATCTGTACATGTCTGTGTGAAGTAACTGTAGTAAAAGACAAGAAAACTGTCAGTCATTATACCATGTGGAAGTCTGAACAGGCTCTGGTCCTGCAGTTTCTACGTGCTCCTTCACACCGCATTCCTTTTCCCCATCTGTCAACAAAGTGAGTAACGTCAGGTCTTTGTGCAAACAGCTAGATCAACAACATCAAGTCAATGAGATAAAACACAGTAGAGCCAAAAACATCAATGATGTGAAAGTATGGGTCAATGGATCATGTCCTGATATACTGATTGTTACTGAGACCTGGTGAAGACAGTCCATCTCCTATCTTGAGTTGCATATTTCAGGCTGTAAGACAGTGGCTTGCAAAAGTATTCACACCCCTTGAATTTCTCCACATTTTCTCACATTATGACCACAAACATAAATATTTCCATTGATTTTCTATACCGTTTTATTCCTTTCGGGGTCACGGAGTTGCCAGAGCCTAACCCAGCTACTCATGGGCAAAGGCAGGGGACCCTCCTCGCCAGTCTGTCACAGGGGCCACATTCACACACCCATATACAGTCACATCAACACCTAGCGACAATTTAGAGTGACAAATGAACCTATGAAGCATGTTTTTAAAATATATTTGATTGGAATTTTATGTGAAAGACCAACATAAAGGAACACACACTTGTGAAGTGAAAAGAAAACGATACAAGAGTTCTATTTTTTTTTTTTTTTTTTTTTTTTACAAATAAAAAACTAAAAAGTGCAGTGTGCAAAAGTATTCACCCTCATGAGTCAATACTTTCTGGAACCCCATGTTGCTGCAGATGCAGCTTTTAGGATTTGTCTTTACCAGCTTTACACATCTAGAGACTGAAATCTTTGTCCATTCTTCTAAACGAAACAATTCAAGGTGAGTCAGATTAGATGGAGAGTTTTTGTGAACAGCAGATTACAGATTTTACCACAGATTCTGGATTGGAATTAGGTCTGGACTTTGACTGGACCATTCCAACACAGGAATCTATTTCATTTGAAGCCATTCCATTGTAGCTTTGACTTTTTCAGTCCACATGGACCATTTTCAGTCAAGGTTTAAGTCAAAATTAGAATTTCTTTGTAGGATATATTCCTCTCTCACTTACTCTGCTAGAAAAGCATTGTTCCAAAAGACCATCCTTCCCTTGTTTGATTATGGCGATGTCCTAAAATGGACTTTTGAATTATTCAGTTAACCTTTAGGTAAAATACAACTTCTGTTTTTGACACCCATCGGCTCTATCAGGTCTATCCGACATTTTAATGTGATGGCTTCGGCTTCATCACTGGCTGCAGCCATGTCGTTACACCTGGTTTTAGGCAAACATTCTCGTGATTTAGCTCATAAATAGCATCCAGTACCAGTACTGCAGATGGCGATATCGTCTAATCCGCCTAACACAGCAGCCATGGTAACGTAGAGAAAGATGTGGACTTCTTGTGCACATCCACTCATGTTGACTCATGTTGGCAAAGGTCGACTCCTTTTTGGGGCACATGACTTCCACAGCCTTCAGCATGCATTTTTTTCATAAATTTACCATCTGAAAATGGTTTGGATGTTTGCACCAACTTGTTTGCATTAAGGCAGCCAGCTTTCACTGCTCCATCACTGACATCACGGCTGCAGTAAATGCAGACTGCTGCTTTTCAGTCCAGCTAATAGTTGGTTCATCTTCTCTTTTCCTGACTGCTCCTGCAATTGGTGGCATTGGTTCTGCTGCCCAGGGACCGGCAGCCTGGGCAGCGACCCTGCCTGCTCTACCAGCCCGAGGACAGAGGCACTCACTTGCTCTGCCGGACCGGTAAGCTGGCTAACATTGTGAGCCAGCCTACTGAGTGCCCGCTTAAGCCAAAATGGGCAAATACAGGAGGGGCCACCACAGAAACTGTAGACAAACCCAATTGGGACCCACATATTTGGCCCACTTTTAAACCATATCAGGCCCACCTGGCCTAGCTGGCTGGGAGAACTCCACATCAGCCATTCTTCTTTTTGACAACAGTAATTGTGATGTCACACCTGATCATTTTTATAGCAACCTAACAGAAGTGAAGCTTGAGGAGTCAAACTGCATCTTACCCAGATGATCTTTGCACCCCCTAGTGGTGGAATTACACATTTCTGTTATTTCTTTAAATGGTAAATGGCGTTTACTTATATAGCTCTTTTCTACCTTCATTAAAGGCCCAAAGCGCTTTACAGTCACAGTCCCGTTCACCCATGCACACACACATTCACACACTGATAGTGACTCCGCTGCTGAACACTGGCACCAACCTTCCATCAGAGGTAATGTGAGGTTCAGTGTCTTGCCCAAGGACACTTCGACACATGGGCAGGCATTGAACCTGCAATCATTCGATCACAGGCCGACGGCCTTTTCCACTGCTCCATGGCCACCCTTAAAGAACCATAACTCGCCAGTTATGGAAGGAATGGGCTAGAAATCCGTTTTTTTCCCCACCAAGACCTTTATAAATTTTTCTCTCTTCATGACTGGGCCGAATTAAACCATATATTAAACCAACCTGTTTGACACCCCTGTTCTTCCCCCTGTTTCTCCACAAAACTGGTCTCCTGCTCGTCAGATTCCTCACCAGTCCCTGCTGTTACTGTGTGTGCATATGAGGTTTGATTTTCAATCCGGTGATAATCACATTGTTACTCCTGGAATTCTGTGCCTGGTCATCCATTCGTTTTTCGATTATCTCTATCCTGTTAACCATCTGCTCGTTAAGAGCCCTCGGCTGTTTCCCTCTTCCAGCACGCTTAGAATCTGTCCATTGTGGATCTTCATGGCAAAATGGAAGCCCGTGATGCAAAAACTGAGAGGGCAAGAAACAGGTTTATTTTTAAGATGAAGATGCAGGAACAGGACTTGAGTCTTCTCACAAAGTGGACTTCTTCAGCTGGGCAGGTAGTGCAGAGGAGCAGGTGTGTCGAAAACAGGGTCCAGGCTGGCAGCTTTAACAGGCAGGCTGGATGGATAAGCGGACTTGAAACAGTGGCAGGTCTGGCACAAATGACGCCCTGGGCAAGCCACACCAGTTTTTTTGCAATATTTATGCTTTTGCGGTAAATAGAATTGTGAAGTGCAGCTGATCTGCCTCTGTGGTGTCATTTTAAATGTATTCATTGTGCCTTAATTTCTTTGGTTTTAGGTGACCAAAAATATTTTTAAAACTCATGACAATAGATATTTGCAAATAACTATTGATGCACATGCAGGAGATGCACTGGGGTTCATTATTAATAATACTTAATTAGGATCTCAACATAAACAAATCTAGTCAGTTTAAAATATGCATGTTAATGCATGCGTTTCTTTAACCTGCTAAACCTTCAGAATGGCCCAGTGAAAAGCCAACAAGCTGTGCAGCGAGCAGATGCTTCGAATGCTTTTAAGGAAGCTTATTTTTCTGACAGCAGTTACTAAGGTGCAAATAAAAATTCAAAAATTCATACTCAACAAACTGTCCAACAGTTCACATAGTAATGTTCACT
Source organism: Oryzias woworae (assembly GCA_016861445.1). NCBI lineage: Eukaryota > Metazoa > Chordata > Actinopteri > Beloniformes > Adrianichthyidae > Oryzias > Oryzias woworae. Next base: position 35,668 of record BOLG01001560.1, read on the forward strand.
TTCCTGTCTGACTCAATGCTTCTAATCTCCTTACATTTCGTTTGTCCTGCAGTGTCTTCTGTCTTCACTGTACCAAATGTCAAACTGCAGACGGAGAGCGGGGACAGCATACAGGTGTGCTCTCGCAAAAACAGCCATGGAAAGGCTTCCTCCAGCAGCAAGCACTGACCTACACTCCACTTCCTGACAGGTACCAATGCACGCACAAGCATGAGGTCACACTGAATAGATCTAAATTGAACTAATGAAAAAGAGAAAAAACAGAAGCAAATATATATATATAGTATTACAGCCTGTTTATCTGTGTAACTTCATTGTATCTTGTGTACTTCCTGGTTAAACTGGTCAAGGTTCCACTGTTTCTGGTATGGTCATCTGGCTGTATTTCTTAGGCCCTTGCTTTTTCATTGCACCTCTTTGGGCCTCTGTCATCTGACTCCCTTCCTTCTGAGCTGTCTTGACTTTAGTCTTTTATCGTTGATTTCATGGTGGTCATTGTTTTCTCCCATGGCTGCTTTTATAGCCAAGCATCTCAAGAATCACTGCTGCTGAAGTGTAAACCAGTTCATTGGTTTCTGTGATTGTTGTGGTCAGAATCGCCCTCATTGCTTCATTCACAGTTTCCAGGAGACTTTCAGGTGGTTCTTCACTTAAAGGGCCTATATCATGCAACATCACTTCTGTATCACAATACAACTTTTTGAGCTTATAAGTGTATTATAATAATAATTCCTCATGAAAAATAACCCCAAAATGGTATTTTGTACCATTCACGCATCTCTGAGCATTCCTCAAAACGAGCGGGTCCTCACAATGTGACGTAGACAAGTGAGAACAGCCCCTGTGCTGCCAGCACCGCCCCCAGGCTAACACACACCGACTTCCTCTGCTGAGCTAGTGATGATCTGCAAAATTGTTTTATTGTACATGCACAATATGCACATACATCTTTACAAAATTTCAGATGTTGTGCTTTTGTCGTACGCAAATCGCAGAAATTGGCTCTAGGATGATGTGATGAAATGGGTGGCACCCACAAGGACAGAAAGGTGGAGCCTCAGAGATTGAGCTTTTTCGATCAAGGTCCACCCCCCCCTACTGTTGCACCAGGGCCACCCCCAAATATCTAATAAAAAAATATTCTTTAATGTGCCAAAAATAAGGTGTTTTCATATAAATGGATATAGTTTGCTCTGAAAGGCTTAGAATAGCATAAAATATGCCCTTTAACTGTTGTAGTGTGTCAGGGATTCCAGCCATTATTTTATCTTGCAGGTCAGTTGCCGCCTTGCTCATCAGAATAAGATAAAGAAGCTATCATCTCAAATTGGGGTTGGAGGGATGGTATAACATTTTCTCTTACTAAAGGTGTGTTCAGTGAAGTGAACGTTTGCGAGCATTCGCGACCGTTTGCTCACTGAAGGATAAATTCACGGCATGAATGTTTGCATTGCTCGGCGAACATCCTCTGCAGGTGGTACACCTCGTGAACACACGTTTCAAACATGGCGGACAGGTTTGGACTTTTGGGTAGTTTAAAGGTATTTAGACACATTTCTTACCAGAAGCTTGTGTCTGTGCTTCTGCCTAAGTCTGCATCCCATTTTGTTGTTGGAATTGAGACTTCATTATCTAGGTTGCAGGTTAAGAGTTTGTATATTTTGGAGAGAATTTTATTCAATGAAAAATTAATCACAGAGGTAACTAGTTCTGGTAATTTTAGGTCATTGTCACTGGATTTCAATTTCAATTACAAATTTAAGTTGCTGATATTCCAAGAATGTATTTATTCCATGTTTTTCTTGTATTTCTTTCTTGTAGTGTGTTATGAATCTTCTGTCGATAATTAAGTGCTTAAGTAGTCTTACGCCTCCTGCTTACCAAGCAGGGAAGTACAACATTTTTTTATTTATCAGGATGTCTGGGTTGTTCCACATTTTAAGAAATTCCTACCAGGCTGTTAAAGTAGTACTTTTCAGACTGTTTTTGTTGTAATTCCTTTAATGCTCTCACGTTGTCTTATTGTTGCAGCCAAAGGTTCAATAAATATAGCAAAAAGAGAGGGGGAGAGTGGACAACCCTGTCTGGTCCCTCTACCAAGAAAAAATCTGTCAGAAGTCTGTTTGTTGATTCTGACTGATGCATTTGGGTTATGATATAATATTTTAATCCAATCAATGAAGGATTCCCCAAACCCAAACTTATGGAGGGCAGCAATGAGGAACTTCCAGTTTACTCTGTCAAATGCTTTTTCAGCATCCAACGAGAGTATGGTTGTTTCATGGTTTTTAATAGTGGCAAAATCTATTATGTTAACAAGTCTGCGGACATTATCACTTGAGTGTCTACCTTTAATGAATCCAGTTTGTTAATGGTGAATTATATAAGGAGTGATTTTTTCTATTCTCTGCTTTTCAAATAATTTTTACGTCTGCATTGATGAGAGAAATGGGGCGATAGCTAGAAGGAATTGTGGGATCTTTTTCTGGTTTGAGAAGGAGGATTATGTTAGCTGAATTCATGTGTGGTGGCAGTGATTGGCGTTCCTTGATAAATGTAACCATTTTATAAAAAGTCTGTGCCAGCTGTTCCCAGAATTCCTTATAAAACTCAGCAGGAAAGCCATCAGGCCCTGGGGCTTTGTTGTTGGGCATCAGTAACAGAGCTTCATGAAGTTCAGCCAATGAGAGCGGAGAGTCTAAGTTTGAGCTTTGATCCTCATTTAATCTGGGTAGAGCTGCTGCACTGCACCGACCCAACACACCGGCACCAGCGGTGATCCAGCTTGAAATGTGATTGTTATCATGAGCAGCTGTCCAGCTGGTGTGGAAGGTCAACATCACTGCTTGCTGTGGTTCCTTAACTCTGAATCTCTCAGCTCCTGGTCATCTTGGGGTGTTACATCCAACACAACAACATGATGTCATCCACGCTACACTACACACACACACACACCTTCTTGTTTCTTCTCTTTGCACTTTACACTATCACCTTCACTTTCACTTATGCACAGGGGATAACTTTAAAAAAAAAAAAAAAAAAAAAAAAAAAAATTATGTTGGGCTCAGATGATGTGGGACTTTGACTCAACTGCTTTAAGGATGCATGTCCAAAGTAAACTGATGAGCCAAGAAAAAAATAAAAAATAAAAAAAAATAATCTGGGTAGAGTTACATTATTAAGAAATGAGTTCATACTTTGCTCTGATGGATTGACCTGTGATGTGTACAAGTTTTTATCAAAATCTTTAAACGTTTTATTGATTTTAACCGGGTCGTGAGTGACATTTCCTGTGTGGTCAATAATAGATGTAATTGTTGATTTTTCTTTATTAATTTTAAGCTGATTAGCTAAAAATTTACCAGATTTGTTTGAGTTTTCAAAATTTTTGAGTCGAAGTTTTTGTATTTGGAATTGTGTTTGTTTAGTGATGTCATTTAACTGAAGCTTTAAATTTTTCAGATCTCCCAGAATTTGTTCTTGTGCAGAAGCAGCATAAGCAGCCTCTAGATTTTTATTTTATTTTCTATTTCTAATAAATCTGCTTTCTCTTTGTGTTTTTTATTTGTTGAATAAGACATAATTTTTCCTCTCATCACTGCTTTTGCTGTTTCCCAAAGAACACATGGTGAAATATCAGGAGTATCATTAAATTCTAAGAAGGTTGCCCACTCTTTTTTAAAGAACTGAATGAACTCTTGATCTTTTAACAAAGAAGTGTTAAACCTCCAGGTTAAGCCTGAAGGTGTGGGTATATCTCTAGAAATATTTACAGAAACTGGTGCATGATCACTAATGATAATTGGATAAATGTTGGAATCCTTGATATCTTTTAAAAGAGAATTACTTACTAATAAGTAGTCTAAGCGAGACTGTGAGTGGTGAACTGGAGGGAAGAAAGTGAACCGTTTTAGTGTTTGGATGACATGAGCGCCAAGCATCACAGAGACCCAACTCATCCATGTACTGCTTCAAAATACTTGCAGACCACCATGTGCGTTGGTGTCTGCAAGTTCAGGATCAAGGACCAAGTTGAGTCTCCTCCTATAATTTTTGTGGAGTCAGAGTGAACCGAAAGTGAGGTGAAGAATCAGTGAAAGAAGGAGAATTCATCAGCATTGGGACCATAGATACTGGCTATACAGAAGTCTTTATTCTGAACCGATATGTTAATAATTACAAATCTGCCTTCCGGATCAACAACTGTGTTCTTATGAGTAAATGTCATATTTTTATTAATTAAAACAGCAACTCCTCTTTGTTTGGAGTTGTAACTAGCTGAGTAGATGGACGGGAATTGTGAGCAGCACAGGAGATGATCAGCTGATTTAGATAAGTGGGTCTCCTGCAGTAAAACTAGATCTGCTTTTAGATCATTCAGATGGTTGAAAACTTTCAGCCTCTTTGGCCCAGAGCCAAGTCCAAGCACATTCCAGCTAAAGATGTTCCGACTGAACACGACTACACTGACTGAGAGCGTGTTAGGCTAAGTAAAGCGCGTGCGTCTTTTTGTGTCTGTGAGTCCTGTGCGCGTGCCCGCTGACAGTGCGCAGAGGAGCGCTGTGCGTTTGTGCGCTTGAATGTTTCCTGGCTGTGTGAGTTGCTTGTTGTATGTGTCCTATGTGAGCCTATGTGAGGTGTTTGTGGGATGTCGGCAAGTGTGTGCGGGATCGCGTGTACGTGGGCCTGAGCTCTGCTCAGTGCGAAGTCTTGTTTGTGTCTCTGACCTACAATTCTGTGTAAATCTTAGTTTGTGTGTGGATTTGAATAAAATCACAACCATGCATCAGGTATGCGTTGCGTTTTCTATATTATGACGTATTTATTTATAGAAAACTTTTAATTGTCGTTCATCCGCTGCATCTTGGACAGAAAAAATATTGAGACCACTTCGAGGCTCCCCCACGGCCCAAGTCGGGTAAAAATTGCTGATTGCTGATTTAACAGCAATAGGCAGTAAGTCAAAAAAACAATAGCTTGGGGTTACCCATAGCATCAGTATGTGACCCGGAGCAGGTCCCTAAGTGTTTGTCCATACATGACGAGTTAGGAATGAGAAATGGGTTGACAGGAGTCTGCATCAGGTGTTGAGAATCATTCTGCCAACAGAAAAATTTTAAAAACCTAGTTATTTTTTTCTTTGAAATTTTATCTGTTCATTCTCCATCTTTGTCATGGGCCGCTCAGCCATGGGGATTGAGCCACAGGCCAAAAAAAGATCTTTAAATAAAGGGTTGTTTTTTTAACCCAACAAAAAATACATGGACTTCAGTTAAAATGGGGTCCACAAAATGTAAGAAGAGACTCAGAACCAAAAGCTCAAACCAACTAAACCAAAACTGACCCCCCAAACAGGAAACATCAGGGAGAATTTCTACTGTCTGATCAGACCTATGACACAATAGGGAGGGGACAACAATACAAAAGATTGAAAACATAACCATTAACTAATGAAGTAAATTACTCGTAATTTAAAGCATTAACAAACAAAACTAAACTTATACTTCGAAGCATGTTTAACATATTTAAACACAAGAAACAATAATTCAACTAAAGAATAAACTTTAGTTCCATCATCTCCAAATGGGAGTGTCCAGGAAGATGTCCAGTTCCTCCCTTTTGCCACATCATTAGGAGCTTTAGTAGCTCCTTCCTCTGTCACATCATCAGACCTCAAGGAGAACTCAAAAGAATAGAATTACTCAGCAAATCAGAACAAAATTAATTAAATGTGTGCACAAGTCATGAAGTTAATTTTGTCAAGTAAAATACATTTGTTTGCAAGTATAAATGATAAATTCTGCAACACATCTGAAAGAAATATAACAAACTAACTTTAAATGTGGGGCAGTGGGGTCTGCCCTCAAAATCCTACGCAAAGTGTAGAAGTTTTTTTTAAGTAGAATTTACACAAATATAATTACTAGAATGTAGACTGCAGTGTGGTACAAGTACTGTGAAAATAATGGACAGATCAACCCCTCCCCTGTCATGTTTCAAATAGGAAGTCTATCCATCCATTTTCTAAACCTGCTTTATCCCCTACGGGGTCAGGGGGTCCCGAAGCCTAACTCGGCCAATCATGGGCAAAGGCAGGGTACACCCTGGACAAGTTTCCAGTCTGTCACAGGGCTACAATCATACACTCATACACACTCGCATTCAAACATAGAGACAATTTAGGCAGAATCCATATTTTTCACTTCTCTTTACCCCATCTCCCTACCACTCATTTATAATAGAAGTGGTATCTGAAACAGTTTTTAAGGGTCAATCCTGCAAGCAGAGAGATACAGAGCTCTCCTTTGTGAGGGGGTTCCACGTCGCACTGATGAGGAGGAAAAGCACTTTTCTTTACGTGGGTGCGCTCTGAAGCACAAAAGTTTACATTTAAATGTAAGTAATGACTATTTTTTTAAGCATGACTTTTTTAAAGTTATGAAACCGCTGTTATGTATATTTAAGTGCTGGGAGCTCCGCGCTAACATAGTTGACTTTTGGTGATGTCATTAAGTGAAGGGGATGTCTGAATCTGGAGACACTATTTTTCCCCTAAAAACGGGACTCAGATCAACTTGGACCAGTTACTGTTGACTGGTTCCAAAATGGCGGTGCACAAATCAGGAAGCAATGGTGACGGATTTGGCTTTTTTTCACCAAAGCCAGAGGTAAGATGTTTGCTATGGGTGACGTCACACTTTATCCATTGTTTTTAAAGTCAATGGTGTGGGATGATATGATGTAGGACCATAAGAGGGTTAATGTTTATGGTGCAATCCACCAAAACAAAATCTTCCTGAAGCTCCTGTTGGAAAACCCCCAACATATTTGGCAGTTCGTCTAAATTCCTGCTTTGCAGTATAAAGGAACCATAGCAGTGGATGGTCAAACACTGTTGATATCCACACACTGGCTGCTCTAGTTCCTTCATCTGTGCTGCCTTAGCTTGTAGAATACATGGTTTGCATATGTTTAGGCCAAATAAGGCACAGCTTCCCCTTAATTTAAATGAAATGTTGCAATTCATGCCTAATACGTTTCTTTCTTTCTCCACACTGTGGACATGGGAGTGTCTTGCCTCAAAGCTTTTCTTCGATCTAACACGTTGCTCAAGACAGGTTCTGAAAACTGCATGAAATCAAAGAGAGGAGAAAACTGAGACTAGATAATGACAGTCTGCACATCGGATTATTATCAGGGGAGTCAGACAGTTCTGTGCATGTCACTTATCTGCATCCTGCTGGCCTCCACTCAGACGTGTGCGCTGCAGCACTGAAACAGAGGATGCAAAAACAGAGAAATGGACTTTGAGGGCAAAGAGGCCACCCTTTCCTTCAGAAATGATGCTCCCATTTACGGCTCAGAAAAAGAGCCTCTATTATGCTTGTAATAAGAGGTGCAGAAGGCAGGCGTGGGGATGAAGCTGCTTTTATGATGGAGCTGCTGCTGCTGCAGCACAGGACAGGCAGCTGGATTTGAGATGTAATCACTGACAGGTGCATCAACTCCTCTTTATGTCCTGCATTCTTTTGCACTTCATCTCTTTATGATTCCTCTTCAAAACATGCTTTTGAAGCACAAAGAGGACTGTGTTTACTACTCCTCTGAATCAAGTGTTCACTGATCTGCAGGCGTTTCTCTGAGTCTGTGTTTGTGGAAGTTTCCCTGCTGAGAGTGCGCCATCCTCTCAGCAGTTGCATTTACATTAAAATCAGCCTCTTTGTCCAAGCTGGTCCTGAGGCTGGGAGCCACATAATCCCTCTGCACACACACACTGACATGACACACACGAAATAGCACCGCCTACTTCACAACGTTGACATGAACGCAAAAGCGTGCTTATATTTTCAGCAAGTTCTTTCACTAACGGGTTTGGTGGAAACACAAAAGTCACAACATTCACGTCTGCTTCACCTCCTGCTTATCTTTATTCACCAACATTTCATTTGTTTCAGGTGGAATTGGGTAGCTGGTTACAGAACACACAGCCCTCATTTACTGTCATTGCTGTAGAAACACGAATGGAGGCTAATGATGGAGGTAGTGGATCTGAAGAAGACCCGACTGAACACATGACCTCTGGTTATTGTTCCGCCTGCTGGGGTTGAGCGTAGAGACCCTCCATGGTGTTTGGGTGACATTCTTCTTTTGTTTTTTAGAGATACCAGAACAGACATGCAGCATCTTTCTTTTGCTCTGGCATTTTCTAAGACCTTAGTTGTATGTAACGTTCCCCTAAGTACAGTACAGTAAGCAGAAAAGTTGTTTATCTCCTTTTTTTAGGAGTACCAACACTGTGTTGCTATTTTGGTGGAGCTCAAATTTAGGTGAAGGTTGTTCATTGCTGAACTTCCTTCCACAATAGTGAAATGTTGCTTACAATATGTTTTTGGATGCACCCACTAAGGCCATCCTAGCTGATGATTGGAATGTTCACACATAAAAAACGTTTTCATTTCAATACTAACACAGGGATGCTGGAACTTATCCTAACGTTCTCAGTGTCAGGCTCCACCCCAGACTGATTGGTTGCCAGTCCATGCAGGGCCATTTTAACACTGTAAAGTAAAAAAAAAACATCCAGTGCATTAGTATAGGATACAGCAACTTGCAAAAGTATTCATACCCCTTGAATTTCTTCACATTTTCTCACTTTATGACCACAAACATAAATATATTTGATTGAAATTTTATGTGAAAGACCAACACAGTGACACACACTTGTGAAGTGGGAAAAAAATATTAAATTAATTAAAATTATCATTTTTTTGCAGATAAAAAACTAAAAAGTGCAGTGTGCAAAAGTATTCAGCCCCATTTTCTTTGAGTTCATCTAAATTCCTTCAGAAGTTGCTTGATGATTGGTGACTGATCAAGTGTTGACTTCATGACTTCATAGAGTCCGTCTGTGTGTCATTTAATCTCAGTATCCAAATCCAGCTGTTTGGTGACAGTCTCTGTGGTTTGTCAAGAGAATATCGGGGAGAAAACAGCATCATGAAGTGTAAGGAACACACCAGACAGGTCAGGGAGAAAGTTGTGGAGAAATTGAAAGCAGAGTTAGGATAGAAAAAGATTTCCCAAACTTTGAACATCCTATGAACCACTGTTCAGTCCATCATCCACAAATGGAAAGAGTTTGACACAACTGCAAACCTACCTAGACATGGTCGTCCACCTAAACTAACAGACTGAACAAGGAGACACTGATCAGAGATGCAGCCAGGAGTCCATGATGACTCTGGATGAACTGCAGAGATCTACAGCTCAGGTGGAGGAATCTGTCCATAGAACAACCATCAGTCATGAACTGAACACATCTGGACTTTATGGAGGAGTGGCAAGAAGAAAACCATTGTTAAAAGAAAACCACAAGAAGTCCTGTTTGCAGTTTGCTATAAACCATGAGAATGACCAGCAAACATGTGGAAGAAGGAGCTCTGGTCAGATGAGACCAAAATGGAACTTTTTCATCACTTTGAACACACCACACCCACTGTCAAACATGGTGGTGGCAGCATCATGCTCTGGAGCTGCTTCTCTTCAGCAGGAACAGGGAATCTGGTTAGAGTTGATGGGAAGATGGATGGAGCCAAATCCAGAGCAATATTGGAGGAAAACCTGTTGAAGTCTGAACAACACTTGAGACTGGAGCAGAGATTCACCTTCCAACAGGACAACCACCCTAAACATAAAGACAAAGCTACAATGGAATGGTAAAAATGAAACGGATTCATGTGTTGGAATGATCCAGTCAAAGTCCAGACCTAAATCTAATCCAGAATCTGTGGAGAGATCTGTAATCTGCTGTTCACAAACGCTCTCCATGTAATCTGACTCAGATTGAAATGTTTTGTTTAGAAGAATGAACAAAGATTTCAGTCTGTAGATGTTTAAAGCTGGTAGAGACAAACCCTAAAAGACTTGCAGCTGGAATTACAGTAAAACGAGGTTCCACAAAGTATTGACTCAGGGGTGTGTGTGTGTGTGTGTGTGTGTGTGTGCATGTGTGTGTGTGTGTGTGTGTGTGTGTGTAGATGAATACTTTTGCACACTGCACTTTTCAGTTTTTTATTTGTAAAATAATGAACTCTTGTATAATTTCTTTCCACTTCACAAGTGTGTTCCACTTTGTGTTGGTCTTTTACATAAAATTACTATAAAATATATTTATGTTTGTGGTCATAATGTGAGAAAGTGTGGAGAAGTTAAGGGGGTGTGAATACTTTTGCAAGACACTGTATTTAACTCCCTTGTGATGCTTGGATGACTGTTGCTTAAACAGCTTCACATAGAAAGTAAAGCTACTCCTTGGAGGAACCAGGATGAAGTCCTCATATTTTATATAAAATTTCTGTTGACTGTATAAACAAAACAACATGCAGAAAATATTTGAAGAAATGTACATGTAGTGTCCCTTGAAGAAAGGAAAAACAAAAATTGGATTGCCTTAGTTTAATCACTATTAGGCCATATATTTAAAGGCAAAATATATATCTTTAGAAGCCACTGTACTTTCTTCTGCTGTTTTCCTTTCTGTTCAAGAGGTCTGCTGTTAGTCAGTGAAACTAGATACACAGAATTGAGTAACCACTTATGCACACTGTTGCTATGGTAACCCATGGCAGGAGTATGCCTTCTGAAGACGTGTTTTAGAAGCGAATCTTTGAACAAGGATTTCTAATCATTAATGAGTGTTTCCATTTACTACGGTATCTCCGCCTGCATTACACTGAACCTAATGAGCTCTGCTAATCCAGTCCACACATGTCATCATGCCAGTAAATCTGTTAGTGTGGAAGTTTGGCCTTGAAGGGTGTCCGGTGAAATCTGAGGCAGACGAGGTGAGGAGAAAATTGGCATTAGAGGAGCAGCGCGAGGGAAAGAAAATAGAGGAGATTTAAGCAGAGGCTTGCGGTAGCCGGGCAGGGTTTCTTTTTGTAGGCAACGTTGTTTTATTTATAGGAGGTGGTGGAGGCAGGCTGCATCAGACGGAGTGGAGCAAAGACAGCGGGGAGCCCCCTCTCTTTTGTGGGTCTATTCCCAGTGGGCAGGCTTTGTGCTTGGCTGGATGCCTCCCTTTGTGGAAAGCCAGGCTGTTATTGAGCTGAGAGTGAAGACTGGGACGGACCGCTCCTCTCTGGGACACAAAAACCACACAACCACAATGTTTGTCACTGCAGCAGCCAAAAAAAAAGGCGGGAAGTGTCAGAGGATGAGAGTTCTGACTTTAGCTGAGATGGAAAAATGAGAAAGAGAAAGAGAGAAGTGCAGAAAGAGATCCAAAAATGTAGACAGAGTCGAGCAGAGAGGCTAAAGGGATTAAAAGAAAGGCAGGTTTTTATTACAGTATTCCACTCTGCCCGTCTATCTTTATTCATGATCCTGCATTATTCACAAGATTAGCTGATGCAAGTCTGTTCCAGAGGGAGGTAAAGGTTCTCATCATCACTCTTTGCAGTGACCACCCGATCCAAGTCCCTTCAACCAGTCATCTCAGCAGTTCAGGCCACTGCTGAATGGTATGACTCAAAGCAATGAAATTCAAGAGGGAAGCAAAGCGACATGAAGGAGGGTTGGCTGAATGATCAGAACACACCAACACGGATGACTCAAACAAGGATACTGAAGTACCAGTCTGATACTTAATCAAAGTGCCGGCAGATGAGAATGCAGTCACTCATATAAGGACGCTTGCCAAAAGCTGATTGGATCATCACTCACAATGTTATGGTCAGAGAGCCTTCAGAAGACTCCTGAAGCAGAAACCTGAGCAAGCGTTGACACTAGAACCCATGTGCTGTTAGTTTGGGGCTGTTAGCTTTGTACTGAACACCCCCCCCACCCCCCCAAGCAAGTATTGGCCTACAACAAATGTTCACAGTTCATTCTTCTTTCTGGAGAGGTGGGGTAAAACTCCTGCTGGGGTGTTCAGAGGATCCTTTTGACGTGTGATGAAGAAACCTGCTGACCTGGTGGTGCTGCTCTTTGTTTTTGCTGGCTTATTACAGCTCGTCTGTGTAGTCACCCATCACAGGTCAGCAATGGGAAAGTCCCACCCCACGGCGTCACTGTGCCACTTTGAAGATAACAGCTGCAGGCAAAGCTCCGCTGTACTGTCCAGAATGTGGAGGTGTCAGCCATTTATCTAAGTACACTTACCCAGACACACACAGGCACTGTAGCCTAAGGTGTCGTCTGAGTCACAATGATTGATCTCTTTTTGGGAGAAGGATGAAATGCAGTAAAACCTCATAGCTGCACAGGCATTTCTCCTAGAAGTGGCAACACCATTTGTCCCCCGGTGAGATTCTACATTGATGTCTGCTCACTAAAACCATCAATGTCTAAAATTTACAAAGTCAACAGAACAGAAAATTGTATTTCTGGCTTTGCAGCAAGCAGAAATGGATTTGTGCCGCCCACAAACTAGCCTATCAAAATTTTTCTAGGAAAAGGACAAAGTGATTCGAAACATATCCCTGCTGTGAGCCTAAGGGAGGATGGAAAGTGGGGAGAAGAAGGATAACCGGAGGCATAGCCTTAAGAAACGGAGAGCCTTCAGGAAAAGCAGCTGCTTTTACTCTCCTACTGTCTCCTACAAGCACACTGTTCCAGTTCAGAACAGGGACTTCCATTTGAAAAGCTTTGAAGAGGCTTCACATGTCTGAGCTTCACACATCTTCACAGATGTAGGTTTACATCTGCGCTTCGAGCCACAGTTAGATTTTTCAATTTTGCAACCAATTTTGACATCATTTGAAGACATTTCCCTGTTAGAAACACTGAAAAAGACTTTCAAGGGTAGTTTGTTTCAAATAAAACAGTGTAACTGCTGTAATATCTCAAACAAATAGTAGAGCAGGTTATAAAAACATCCTTTTAAAAACACTGACAATGTGTAGTACTTACTGAAGGCAATAACAAATGACAAACAAACATAATTTTTTTGGAAACTGTTTTAATGAAGTTTTAATGAAGTAACAATAAAAGCGTGACCTGACATGGCTTAAGAAAATGAAGATGTCAAAATGTCTTTTGTTTCTCATTAAATATTGGAATCTACTTGAACCTTTTGTATTGGAGGATGTTGTTTTCACTGTGTGACATCACAGTTGTCATGTGTGGTGAAAAAAATGTAATTTCTGGGTCTGAACTGCATAGTTTGTCCGTTGCAGTTGCTGCTTTTCTCCTCAGTTTTCCGTGCTGGCTGGTTGTGGCTCCTCCTTGAGGTAACCACACACTCACCTGTGGTTCTCCGTGCTGGTGCTCATCTGCTGGCACGTTCCGTGTTGGTGTGTTCTGATCATTGACTGTATATAGAGAACTGGACTGAGTGAGCCCTCCCCCTGGTGTTCCAAACCAGAAGTACCTGCTGGATCTTGACTTCTTGCTGTTTTGTGTATCAGGTGTGGATTCTCACAACCATGTGTGAGTGATTGTTATTCAAAGGACAGTGCTGGTTTTCAATCAAACCAAATCAACCTTTTTCTGTATAGCACTTTAGTGACAATGTAGCTCTAAGTGCTTCACATAAAAACATTTTCCAATTTTAAAAAAACAAAAGAAGACATCAAAAAGAAAAATGAGGCATAAAGTGAGACGCTGATAAGATGTGAAATAGAAATGTGGCTTGATACTAAGTGAGGAAAGGATATTTTGGGGACCTGGCCACATCAGTGACCCCCCACCTTCACTCACGTTCACAGAGGACTCTAGCACAGGACCCCCTACCACAGACCCGGGAGATCCCACTGCAGCGACCCTGTTCTCTGAGAAGGCTCAGCGCTTATATGGAGGACAACTCTGGAGTTCAAACACAATTAAAAAGGAAGTAAACGTGTTGAATAAACAAGCAAAACCTTAAAAGATATAAATCAGTAAAAGTGAAAAAAGATCAATTCCGTTAAGTAAAAGTAACATAGTGAGACTTGCGGTGTAGAATCCAGAAAGGCTCAAACATTAGAAGCTTCTGTGCTTGAATATGATTTGGAAGCAGCTCATGAATGGCCGACATCTCTCCTTCAAGCTCTGGGGAATGTCGTCCATGAGTCCATGAGTTAAGATTCCATGAGTTCCTTTATGTAAGAGTGAGATGTTGTTTCTGTTTAAAAGCACTCGATGATGTCAACAAGAACACTTGTGTAGAGCTGTTGAACCTTTCTGGTGATGGATAGAGTAATCAGAGATGTGTGCTCATACTGTTGGCTTTGAAGGTAAAAACCGCTACATGTCCTGAATGTGGAACAGCTTGGCACATGAGTAACCTTTGTGCTGTATGCAGACTCAGAAGACTGCAGTGCATTGTGGGTAAGCAGACATGGCTGTGCTTACAGGAATGCGGTCCGACTTAAACCTGAATCTGAAGATCCAGATGCAGGCACATGTTCAGCAGCCTTCAGCAGAAGTTCAACTGGTCTTTTCTGTGCAGGGTGACAGAGGGATGTTGATCTTTGGGGAAAGGACGTTCTCTGTAGATTCGTAAGAGGAACAGGATGCTAATAACAAGGCTTTTTTTCTTCTTGGAGTTGTTTTTAGTTCTCCTCAGCAAATAGAAAGGGTTCCTCGCTGAGGTTGATGTTAAGCAAAGACTCCATGTTAGAGTGCTGTGAACTTCAAGCTCTGGAAGCGTTTGTTAAAGTGAACGGTGAGCACACTCACACGTCAGATGAAAGGCATCGCATTCTCATTAGTTCCACAACTTGCAGATTATCAATCTCTCATTTCATCTTTTGGTTGCCTCAGCACCCTTGTGTTCAGGGTTTTGTTTTTTTCGCTAGTCGTTGAACGTTTGTTTGTGCAGTGGAGTGTTAGCTTTACTGGCTGCTTCTTTCTTCCCTTCATCAGTGTTGTGTTGTAGATCTGCTGTTCTGTTTGGATCGTGGTTCTGTTCTGATCCAGTTTGAGCCTAGCAGAGTTGGCCCACATTAGACTGCAGAATAATCGAGTATCAAGTGGACATGTCTCTATACAACAATCCCAAATCATTACTCTTCCACCACTGTGCTTCACATTTGGAAATAGGTGTTTGTGCTTTCTCTTTGCTGAGTATTCTTCACAGGCGTCTTAACTTGGAGCTCAGCTGTGTTTTTACACACATTAGTTACCAAATGTCTGGCAAAAGGAGTTTCTATTTTTTCTTTAAAAAAATAAATCCACAAACAAACTAATTTTAGTTTACACATTTAGGAAACAGAAATGAATGAAAAAAGGAACTCAGCCAATGAAATGGAAAGTTTTGGTTTCCTCTCTCCAACATATGGCTTCCTCTAATGAGCATCACACCTACCTCCTTTCTTTTTTGCTCATCCAAAAGAAGAGAAAAGCGAGTCTTCTCTGTGAGTTTCAGCCAACATCTCCTCTGCAGCAGCAGATCTGGAGCTTCTCATCTCAGCTAGTGAATTGGTGTCAAATGAAGCAATTTAATGAGGACAACCTGTCATTGTGCCATTAGAAACTTCATAGGATTCTCCGTTCACAATGCCTTCCAGCAGCATTGTCAGGCATTTGTTTGTGGACTGCAGACCTGATTAAATAAACTGTCCATCAGCATTCATTTGCTGCAGGTCTCTGCTGGTGAGCATCGACACACAGCTAAAAGGCTGCTTTTATGATGAGGATTTTCTTGTTAAGAAAACAGATGGTTTTGTAGCTGCACAGCTTTTCTCAGATCGCCTGGTGAGATGTTTAAAGTTGGCCCTTAAAACAGCTGAATGCTTCAGCTGCAGGTTCTCTTGAAGTCTTCACCTCATCACTTTGGGCTGGGTCTAACTGGGGTCTGTGGGGAAAAGGCCCTGCCAATAGGATCTACATTTTCTTTAATGAGGGGTTCTGAGGGGTTCTGATGCGTTTTCTGTGACCTGTTTACCATGGCAGACCCGTTTGCTCTGGACGGCTGAGCTCCTAGAATCGCTTTAGCTCTCAAACATCGGCGGCACCAAAGCGGTCCACGGAGGGAAAACACCATATAAAATGAAATGGGGGACATGTACTTCATGACAGCCTGTTTCTGGGCTGTCCCTCCGTTCTTCCACCCCCACCCACCCACCCACACAGTCCTAAAGAGTCTCTCTGTGGGCTGAGTCTTCCCATGCCCCAGCCCCTCTGCGCTGGAATGGGTTCAATCTCCCATCCAATCCTTTCTCTGCTTAATACTCTGAATATCTCTTTTTGCCGTCTTTTTCCACGACGCTCCACCCCTCCTCCATCCTTTCCCCACCCCCCGGTTCTTAGTGTGTCCATGACTGTGGAGCAGGTTTTGAGTGTTTCTCATTTGCTGGTAGGGTCTGATCATCAGAGCCATGACTTTCTCTGGGAACGGCACAAGCAGAGCTGCCCTGAGCTGCAGAGCTGTACCTGCTCCTCATGAAGCAGCTGCTGCTCGGACAGTAAAACCTGGGCCCCATAGTTCCCATCCTGTCACGTCTGACATGTTGTAAACCAGGTGACAAACAGCAGCTAAAAACAAGCAGGACCAACTCAGTTCTGCTCTGCACCTTCTCCGCTTTTGGCAAATCTTTGTGGAATTGTGTTAAAGCAGAGAGAAAGCAAAGCCTTTTTTGTGCCTTTTTCCTGATTAATGTATGCGTGCGACTGGTTGAAATGGTTCAAAACTTTGTGGTAAGCATCAGAAAGGAGACAGAGGCTTGTGTGGAAGCTGTTGCATTATTCATCATGTTGGATAGGGTTTAATTAAAAGTGCTGCTTGGCATTGTGAGAGGAATGAATGTGTGTTTTGCCTCGCCTGTCGCTACCTCATTCACGTTTGCCATGCTCAACTTATCAAAGCAGCCCCTTTGCCCCTCCTCTTTCAGCACTGTGTGTTAGCATAATGCCACAGCGGAGGATGCTGTGATTACTAGGAGAGAGCGGCGGAGGCGCAGAGCCTCATTGCAGAAACTGCTGGCGCTCTCCTGTTCCAGAAAACGTTCTGCGGGTACAAAGCAGCAGCGGGGTGGCAGCGTTTGAGCTTCTCTGCAGCACCTCTGAAATGAGAGTTTGCATCGTAACCTACTCTGCTGCATCCCAGTCCGTGTTTTCCAGAGGAATCTGTGTGACTTCCTCAGCTGCTTACCTCTGTCCTCCCTTTACAAGCACATGTTCTGGTTTACACCAGAGGTACTTTCTCTGCCTGAGGCTCAGAAACCTGAGGAACTTTGCAGTATCATGTGGAGAAGTCCAACTTAACTTCTGAACACAGAACAACTGTGAATGGGACGCAGACAGTGAGGCTATTTGCACACACACACCAAATATCCTCATATTATCTTATTTCTTGAAGTATCACATTTTTCAGCTGACCATGTAAACAGGATAAAGGAGCATTCTTTATCTGAAGACAATTATCCAATAATAAGTATCTTAATCAGACAAACATTGGATTTCTGTCTGAAAGTGGATAATTGTCAGCATGTGTCCACATTTATCCAACTCATTTCACTTTTTTATTTCTACACGTGCAAAGGAAAAAATATATTTTTTTATTTTGCCGACATATTTTTGCTTTTGGAACTACAATGGACTGATGTCACTGTAGCACCACCTCTGTAGCCTGCCTTCAACCTGCTGGAATAGGATCCAGCAACCCAGTGACTCCAGAAGGGATTAACAGGTTAGGAAGAGGGACAGAAAGCTAACGCAAAGCGCACCACATTTGCTAAGAAAAGTCGAACAAACAACATTTTGAAAATAGCATTACATTTGAAACAATCAGTTCGACCTCACGGTAAATGTTGATCCTGAAGCTGGGGGGGTCATAGGTTCAACTCCACAACTGAGTCATATCAAAGACTGAAATGAGACCCAGAACCTCTGCACTTAATGCTCAGCAAAAAGAGTTGGATCGGGGGATCAAACCACTAAATGTTTCCTAAGTGAGGATGTGATCACAGCTCACTGCACCCCCCCAGGGTTTGGTCATATGCGAAGAACACATTTAGCAGAGCAGCCAGAGATGCACGCAGCTCATGGTGGTTTGAAACATTTTCAGATGAACAAAACAAACAAACCCAGAGCAAAAGGTCCATGAACATTTCTGTTTTCACAGTTGGAGCTGAATGATTTCTTTCTTTAGAAGCATTTCCTTCAATGCAGAACAGATTACTTTGTGAGTGTAAATTTGCACCCAAGAGAATAAAAATGGATGGAAGCCAAT
Organism: Oryzias woworae; assembly: GCA_016861445.1. Taxonomy (NCBI): domain Eukaryota; kingdom Metazoa; phylum Chordata; class Actinopteri; order Beloniformes; family Adrianichthyidae; genus Oryzias; species Oryzias woworae. The sequence continues at coordinate 53,822 of BOLG01001560.1, forward strand.
CTTAGATCCCCCAGGATCTAACCTGAAGTATGAATGTTTCTTATTCAAAGATGTCTGCATTTTGAATGTTTCCAAAATGTAAAAGTCAGACAACCAACGTGTTGCTGAAAATGTGAGTTTCCCCATTTTCTCCCTGACAGAACCTCAAACTGCATCTCAGAACAGAGCTGCTGTCACATTTCCATACAGCCGTTTAAGCTACAGACTCAAACTGTGCAGAGGAACATTCGCACGCTGATGTTCTCAGTAAAGACCTTTCCATTTAAAATGGTGGAAGTGAACTTAATCCTCTGATATCGTGTTTAGGATGCACAGCATGAGGTGTGTGTCAGAGCGGAGATGCAGAGGAGTCTAAACAAAAGGCAGCCAGCCGAGGAAAAGATGGAGCTCTGCGAGGCCTGGAGCAAAACCAGCAAACACACTCATGTTGAGTGCATGCACACACTCGCAGGCACGAACAAAGACAAGCAGGAGGTATGGATTGACTCATCGTGGTGGGAGTACGGCGCAGTGATTTCACGGCTGGTTGTTGGCTAACAAGGCTCTTCGCTTTCTGCACCCCAGGGTCTGTTATTGAGGCAGAGAGAAAATAGCACTGTGCGTGCACGTGTATGAGTGTGTGTTGCAGAAAGCTCTTTTTCTGTCAGTGACTGTCACTTGGGAGCATCGCCCCAGCTCTCTGGTTAAGGGAGGTACAGTATATTTGGCTCCGCCCCCTTGCAGAAGGCTTCTGAAGCCCTGAGGTTTAGGGTCTCATTCACCCTTTCCAGTGGGATGTTCCATTATCTGATCAGATCCTCCCCTCTTTCTGATCTATTTGAAATAATCGTCTAGTTTTGGATCGTGAACCTCATAACAGCTGGTTTTTTCAGTTGTTTGATGCCAAACATCAGTGTGGCTCTATGAGCTTCTCATCAGAGGAAACCAGCTCTGATCAGACCAGGACCAAGTCTGAACGTGTCACATGTTACCTTAAGCGCTGACTGTCAGCCGCTCTGCCTCCTCTAGGAGAAGTTGAGATGTGACAGGTTCTCTTTCGGTCTTCATCTAGCTGGTTTCTGCTGCAGCAGCAGCTGCAGCCGTCGGCCTAAAGAGGCCTGTGCTGGCTGACATGAAGAGCCAAACACCATCAAATATTCCTGACTCTAGCGTCAGACCCACAAAACAGCTATTTTGCTGTAATATTCATAGTCTTGTCATATGATCCAGTGAGCGTGACCTAGTTTAGGAGGACTCCATGCAGTGTGAGTGATGTGTGAAGCATCTCCGTGACACAGTGTTGTGTCTGTGAGCCGCTCTGGGAGCTGCTCTCCTTTAGCAGCCTGTTCTGGTGGAGGGCGAGGCACACGAGAGGCACCTTGGACTTTTTTGTCTCATCTGTTGATCAAAGCTCGACCTGCAAACTTTAGTTTGAAATTTCAAGTCCTTTCTGCGTCACGTCTGCAGTAACAACAGGAAACCCCACCCTCATCAGGTGACATGATCTGGTTTCCAGTCACATTTAGAAATGTCAAATCCAACAAAAAGTGCTGACATTTTCATTTCTGTCAGTTCAGTTTTCTCCTTTAAGTCTTCAGACTGTTTTGGACTGGGCAGTGAAAACCCGGAGTCTGTAGCGCCGGCTGCTGTCTGCGGCGCCGGCCGCTCTCTGCGGTCTCGGACACTGTCTATAGCGCCGGCCGCTCTCTGCAGCGCATATCTATAATTAGGGCTTTTTTGTGCAAATGGGATCCCTTGTGGATTGGGGCAGACCTCCAGGTTCACATGGATTACTTCTGCTTCAATCTCTGCTCAACTGTGTGTGTTTGTGCAGTGTGTGTGTGTGTCTGTGTTTGTGTGTGTGTGGGGGTGTGTGTGCGTGTGTGTGTGTGAGTGTGTGCGTGTGTGCGTGTGTGTTTTCATGCTCTAGGCTTAAAACAAAGAGAATCTCAACAAAAGGCCCAATTCGATTTTTTTGGTTCTTTGTCAACAGAATGATGCTGTCAATGTTTGTGTAAGCTGCCTTAGCCGTGCACATAGAACCAAAGCGTCTGCACGTAGAAGCAGGAGGACGACCGAGGAGAAGTCCTACTCCCTGTTAGACACCGTTCAGGCCTTCAGAGCACATCCTTTCAAATTCTCTGCAAGCGAGTGAGAATATTACATCCATAATTGCTTATCTTGGCAGGCTTTGAGCCAGACCCAGTGCTTGGAAATAAATTATACATGTGCTTGATTAACCAGCTGAGTCTCCGTGCACAGTCCCTGAGCAAACACATGCCTTTTGGAATAAATTAAAACCCAGAGATTCTCTTTCTGCATCTGCAGGGGCGTCTAAATACTTATGTAAATACTAAACAAATTTCTCTAGCAGATATCCTCCTCTGCGATGCTCCTTCATCATTCCCACTCATGCCCTGTAAAAGGATCTAAACTATGCAGATCGTTACACTGACACAAAATAGGTTAATTAATACACTTGACAATAGTCTCCTCCCGGGGAAGAGCTGCTCATCTAAATCCTTATCACTGCAGACTTTAGAGCAGCTTGTTGGAGCGATATTGCAGTGGACGTGAAAGACTAATAGCAGTTTTTCTGTTTCTTCATGTCAGCTTTTCAGCAAATTTTCCTTATCTGGATTGATCTTCCACATGTTTTTTTGTGTGATCAGAAGAATGCAGTGTTTGTTTCACAACCCAGCATTCCAACAAATCGTCCCACAAACCCAGCACATGTCACCCTGCAGAGCCGCTGAGCGCTGCCAGTGATGCTCTTTGGTGTTCACAGCTCTGTTCTATGTCAGAACTGCATCCGAACAGGGATTATGGAGGGTGCAGCTTGTGGGGTGGAGGCAGTGGGATTGCCTAATTACATACTGTATTCTAATGACCACCCCTATTCCTGTTGGCCCATATCTCGCTTTCCTGGGGAAGATCTAATGAGGAAAGAATGTGATCTAATGGAAATCAGCAGCTCCTCATGCGTCTGTGGGGAAATGCTTGCAGAAATTCATGCAACCTCTTGGTTACAGTGAGATAAAGGGTTTATTCACGTGCAACAGGCAAGGGAGGAAGCATTTCTCAGACTTCATGTCCAGACTCGTAGAAATGCTTTGTGTATCCCATGGAGGCCATGTTAGTCCCATCACAGTGTCTGCTTCTTTAATCTGTTGTTGTTTAGACTGTTCTGGACAACAGTGTCTCTTTGCACAGCTCAGAGCTGCTTCGAGTTAGGGAGCGTCAGCTGGAATGAACACGGTGTGCTCCCGGAGATCACATAAAGCACATCACGAAGCAACAACCATCGAAATATCCGCTTAGTGTGTTTAAATCAAATCCATATCTGCAGATGCAGAAGCCTCTGAGCTGACCTCAGCTCAGCTTCAACTTCAACAGTGAACAGAAGATTAAAACTAGATTAGATGTTAATGCTAAAACCATTCCAGCTGCTGAAAAAGTCAGTTGTCAAACTCTAGCAGGAAGGAAGATCCAGGAATTCATCACAGTCCATTTGCAGCAGAATAAATAGCATGAAAAATGATGAGCCACAAAAAGATTTTTTTGTTCCCAAAGTTGAAAGCTTCCTTCATTTCCCTCATGACTGTCCGTTGGCTTTGGATGTGAACTCTGTGAAACTCGTGATCATCAAACAAAGAAACCAACAAGCTCTGAGAAACATGTGATCCTGATCTCACATGGCAGAAGACGCGCATTAACCTCTGACCTCTGATCGGAAAGCTAACTCAGGTCAGACTGTCACATCACAAACACATTCTCCTGTGTTTGAAATGGCTGAATTTGGTGCACGTTCCATACTGTTGCTGTCTCTATCCTCCTTTAATCCCATTAAAAGAGAGTACAGGATGTCCAGAAATAGACTGGCACGTTGTGGCTCATTTCCTCACTAAATGCAGTGTTCAGTCTGCAGGGAAGCAGGCTCCACAGCAGCCACTCCATCTGCTGCTCCACACTTAAAAATATGCTCTCTCCAAGCTCTTCATTGATGTGTTATGATTGTATTTTTTCCAAAATTACAGGTAGTGTACCTCCTTCGAGTCTTTAGTCATTCATCAAAAATTATTCAATGACCACAACAATAACAACAGCTTGTTGTTGCTTGTTTCTGACCAAAGGTCAAAAGGTGCTTTTCAAATAGGAGCTGCAGTGACGCCTCAGACGGAACACACAGGCCTCACAGGCCTTCCCTCATCCAGGAAGGCCTGAAGCTGTCAGCTGAGCCCAGGATTCACGGCCACACCAGTGTTTTAGCAGTCAAAAAACTGTCCGTATGTGGTTGTAATGCTCGACCTTCAGCTCAATGACTGTGGTGTAGGTACAGCTCCACAGCAGATTCTCGTGGTTCAGGCTTGTTTTAGAGCAAACACATCTAGAGCTGTCGCTGATAAGTCGACTAATCGACTATAAAAAAATCATCAACACTAATTTGGTATAATCGATGCATCGTTCTCTCTTTTTTTTTTATTGCAAAGCACAACCAGAACGTTCTTTTTTCTTCCATGATCTTTATACGTTCACATAAAATCTCAAACAAGCTCATCCTTCTAACTTCAGACGCAAATATCACAGAAGTTAAACACCAGATTCAAAAGTACCTCCATGAAAGAAGTGTTCAAATGTTTCACCAGAAGCTTTTGTTTGGAGCTTCATAGAAGCTGATTTGTTTCTTATTGTGGATCAATAATGAGTTTGTTTGTTACATTTTGTCATTTAGGTTTATTTCTACATGAGATGATCTTAGAATATTAAAATAAATGTGTTTTTAAACACTCCTATCCTAACATGACACTAAATGAAGAAGCCTTGTGTGTTTTATCAATCCTCCAGAGTGTACATGTCAGATGACTGAGTAAAATGATCCCATCTATTATCAGAACTGTTTATTATTAGATTAAGTTTAAAGGGCATGTTCTTATCTTCTGATGCACAGCAGTATCTATAGTTTCTGTTCAGAAGCAAAGTTCTTCAGTGAGAGAATTACATCATAATAGGTGCAAGTAAATTTACTGCTTTAGGAGGATCTTTATTGACACTGAATTTTATTTTGAAAGGAACTTGGAGGTGCTTCTGTTAGATTAAAATAAATCATAAATTGAAAAATATAACACTTTTAGTGTAATTATCATGACTATTTAAAAGTGACATGTTAGAAATAATGGTCTAATGGTCTAAAAAACATTTTTTCTTGACGGTTTAGTGAGATTTTCCGTCTCTCTTTCGACAGTAAAAAACTGGACCAAATAGTTCTTTTAGACGCTGCAACACAAACACAGAACATCCTAAATGTGTTTTTAAAAGAAATGAGACCTCTGTCAATGGTTGAAGATTTCAAGACATGATTGTGATGCTGCACCCTGGCCTAAGTTACAAACTAATGAAATCCCTGTCCATAAAAAACATAATCACTTACTACTTCTATGGGAAGTTTAGACAATGATTTAGTGCAGGGATCAGGAGTTCTTTCTCTTGTGAGCCAATTATGGCTTTTATTGTTCTGCATATACCTACTGTAGGACCTTAGGCTTTTCATATTTCATAAAGTGAAATTGAGATTCATGAACTATACATGTAAATGTTTCATTTCAGTGAATGCAGCAGATGCTGAGCACTAGTGTTACCATACATGACATGAACCTCCATGGTCAGAACCAATACTATCACCTTTTGGGGAACAAATTGCATATTATATTATGTAAACAATAATGACTTGACTAATCGAAAAAATAATCGTTGACTAATTGACTTTTAAAATAATCGTTAGTGACGGCCCTAAACACATCCAACTTTAGTTTGTGAACATTTGAATTTAGATTGACAATCACTGTGATTATGTCAGGACTCACCCGGATTCATCCCCCTCCGGCCACCAGAGGGAGCTCTCGCCTGAGTTCTGATTGTCAGTCGCTCTGCATGCACTGCGTCGGGTCCATGGTCCACCCAGCTGGTTCTCATCATGTCATTACTCAATTCCTATTTAAGTCTTGCTCAGTTACTCAGCCTGTACGTAGTCTTGTTTTGTCTTCCTTGCATTACAGTGTAAGCATTAGTTCCTGTTGTCTTCCTGTTTTTGACCTTTGCCTGTCTTCTCGACTCCCGCCTTGCTCTTGTGTTTGACCTTGGCCTGTTCCTCGACTTCACCTTTGTCTTCTCCTCTGTTTATTAAAAACACGTTGCATGTGGATCCACACGACTCAGTCTCTTCGTTACAGATTAGTTGACAAATGTGTCATTCAGGTAAAGGCAGGTTTCGATGAAGATGATGAAGGTGGTTCATTTTTTTGGTGTTGATTTTATTACCATTTGTGGAAGCTGGTCAAATTCCAGTTTGGAATGTCGCTGTCATCCATGTCGTTGTTTTTTCACAGTTCTATAGAGAAGAAAAGATTCAACAGAATTGATCACCAAACATCTGATTTGAAATACAAAAGTGAAAGCCTTCAGTTTGTCAGTGTGGCTCTAATGACCCTTTGGGCCCTGATCCAGGTAAATAGAACCAAAAAGCACAGTTCAAGCTACATTGACTGACTGTAATGGTTTGAATTTGAGGTCCGCTGCGCCACAGCATGTCCACAGCATGTCCACCCAGAAGCCATTCTTGATGGAATTAGAGCTGCCATGTGCTGTAGACCATTAGAGCGAGATCAGATGGAGATGTTCTTTTTTACCTTCTTTGGACAACAGTCAAGCTCAATGAAACAGGGTTCTGGATCTAAAAAACTAACTTAAAGCTTTAATAAAATACAATGTTTACAGTTCAATGGAAGATGCAAAATAAAGCAAAACCCTCAGACTCAGGCAAAAGTGACCCAAGAACCATAACTGAGCAGCAGTTTGTCTGACACATTTATTTATACTTCTAAAATAGAGTAACTTTGAAGCAGCTATCTTTGACTGACCTCAGATCTTTTATCATCTGTCTCCTTGGTTTGTTTTTCATCTCTGTCCTAAAGGCTGAACCAGCTTCAAACACTGAGGCTCATAAAGGCACGCTGACATGTTGGACCTTATGGGAATATTTCCTTCTGGTTTTTTGTGACCTGCAATGTTAAGCTTCAGAGAGGATGTAGGGAAAGCAGACTCCAGGTTACCTGCTGCTACCCTGGGATGACACACCTTTAAATTCACCACTGCTCTAGAATGAATGAAAAAGGTTTTGAGGAGACAAAGCTGGTATGAAAAATGAAGCATCAGTAAAAGGTTTGCTTTTGTTGCATCATAAGAGCCTGATGTTACAGAGACAAAAGGTTGTATGTCCTCTGAGGGTTAAACTGCTTCCAGAGATGAAACCTTTTCATATGTGATGGATTCCAGTTTGTGATTCCAAACCACGGTGCACCATTAGAGCTGGTAATTCTAAAAAATGGTCCCTTTAGCTTAATTGTTCCCTAATGCAACTGAGAACGCCTGTAACCTCCTCCATTCAAATGCATCAGGCTTTATTAAATGTTAATGAGTCTAAATCAGAATTTGTCAAATCTTCAAGTATCTATGAATATTTGATGATGTTTGTTTTTCGCTGTGTTTTCCTCAGCAGCAGCTCCTGAATAAGCCAGCAAAGCTCCACTCTGACCTTTGAACCCACCCAAAACTGGGAGGATTTTAACATAAAGAATGCAGAGATTCATCCAATCAGTGGATTGTGTCTTTTTCCCTTCACTTCAGAGTTTAGTTTATTTTAAGAAAGAAAGGAGACCAACAGGTTTAATTTCAGGTTATGAGCTGGCTTTTCCATGATCTCCCGTCTTCAGAGCGCCGGGGGTGGGGGTCGGTCCTAATGTGGTGATACGGGCCGCGACCAATGACACAGAGATGAAGCAGTAAAGACACAGTGTCTTTAAAGGGGTTTGGTCCAGCTTTATCTGTGCAGACATTAGCTAAAAGTGTGTTTTGTTGCGGTCTTCATGGTGTCTCATAGGTGGTCTAAGTCTCACAGCAGAAGGAGCCAGAGATCAAACTGGTTCAACTGCTCACGGTGAGGGCTAAGTCTTTGCTGAGATTATTTCCCAAGTTTTCTTAAGAGACAAGTGAGTGTGAAGACCTGCATGCTCTGGTGTTCTGATCCACCAAAATAAAAAACACGTTGTCATTTTTTAGGACATACTTTATGCCCAGCGGGTAGTAGTTCATTAGAAAAACAATTCTGGTTTGTGGGCGGGACTGTTGGCTCAAAGTAACCCCGCCTCTCCCCATTGCTGGGAGCTCTGTCTGCGCGCTCACGCACAAGTTTATAGCTCCAAGCTAGCATTAGCAGCTCAAAAATAATGGCGACCATTATTGAATCAATCCAGCTGTACAGTTTAGAGCCAGAGACCAGCTCGAATGAGGAAAATGAAGGTGAGCAAGGAGGTGGAGGAGCAGAGTGGTAAGAGACTTTGGCACACCCATTTCAGTAACTACGTTATTAGTCTGAGCTTTTTCAAGCATCCAGTTTTTGATCCAACGGGATTTGAAGAAATACTCAGAAATGCACTTTGAACCATAGATTATTTCATATAGGTCCTCTATTATGAGAAAAGGGCTACAAGCACATGTTAAAAACAAAAAAAGACAATTTTCATCGGAGTGGGGCTTTAAAATGTTGTCTTCAGGATAAGGGTTGCTTTGGCTTATGGCCTTAAATGAAGGCATGTGATTGAGTCACACACTTCCATAATTCATTTTTTTCCTCCAGACTGACTTTACAGCAGAGGAGACTCCAAATTCTCTCCTCTAATCTCTTTCACATGATCTGAAAGTAAATGAGCAGAAAACACAGCTAACTTGTTGAACATCAAGTCAGAGATGATATGAGCTGTTAGAAATGTGAGCTGGAACAAGCTCTGACTGGCTCACTGTGCCACATTTCTGAATGTTTGACCAAGAACCACACAGCAACAGCACTTTTTCTTCCCTGTTTGCTTTTTAGTTTCAATCCGTCCTGAAGAGAAGTTGTAAACGGTTCCATCTCCCTTCAAACTCTTCCAATAAACAGCCCTTTTCCTGTCCTGCAGACTGGGAGCTTTTCTAACACAGCTGTGAAACTCAACTAACAACTCTGCGTGAAGCCATCAGCAAACTGCAAACAATCCTGGGAAACACTTTATTGAAACACTATAGGAAGAATATGAAATACTCTTTAAAGTCCCACTCGAATCATCTACTGTAAAATTGTTCCCAGTGGTTTGTAATTATGATGATGCCGAGTTTTTTTTTACCAAAATCTAAAAACCATGTGGTTTTTCTAGGACATAGTTTCTGCAGAGCGACAGGACTTCATCAGAAATTCTCCCCTGAGTTGTGGGTGCATGGAGTAGGCCTTTCCCACCATCCCTTTGTTTACACTCTCTGCTCCTAGCTTACAGCCCCTCACACCCACATCTTAACATTAGATGCAACAGTGATAGTGAGTAATATCAGAGCTATCCGGTCGTTCAGTTCTGATCCAGATTCCAGCTCTGACGAGGAAAACAAAAATGTTTATGGATCTATTTGTCTGCAAGTGGATGCATCAGTATGGGGCGCAGCAGGGAGACTTTGGCCATGGCAGTTGCTACATCACAAACCTGAGCCCCTGATCCACCATGATTCGAATAAAAAATACTCAGAAATGCAGTTTTAATTTTAAATTCTTTCATACATGTCCATCAGAAAAGTGCCTCAGGGACATGCTAAAAACACCATTGTCATTGGAGTGGGTTAAAGGTTGTTTTGACCTGACTCCATTCAAAGTTTTTCTGCATTCATTTTCAAAAACCTGGTGATGTGACCTCAAACTTAACTTCTGGGCATGGTTTGCACTCTGGGTATTTTAAAAACAAGAATCACATATGAATGCCAATGCAGGGGCAGGTTGGTTTGAACGAGTCAAGAGTGAGCATGTTTGTGACAAAGTTTGTTTCTAAACGGATCTGTGGAGCTGACAGAGTTGAGAAGTGAGTGATAAAAGGGCTCTGCCAGCTTCTCAGGTGCAGTGTTTTCCTCTGAGTGTTGGCGGCAGAGTTATAGTGGTGTCAGCAAAGAGTCACAGTGGGTACACCCCAAGATTGTGACGTGCAGCAGACTGTCCTCCCCTCCCTGAAGACCTGCCCTCCTCTGTACACTCAGGTGTGAAACGTAAACCTGTCCTTTCATTTATACCTGCATTGAAAGCTTTACACGGCATTGCCATGCTCATCTGTGCACCGCGGAGGATCCAACCTCCAGATCGTATGACCTCTGCTGAAGTGGGCGGCGGAACAGAATACAGAGTTTCTGCCTCGACATGCCCGTCATTTTCTTCTCAGTGAAAACCAGATCTGCTTCTGTTTTAGGCTGCTCGGATCGCTTTCCTTCAGGTGTTTGGGGTGGCCGTGGTGCAGTGGAAAGAGCAGTCAGCCTGTGATCGAAGGATTGCAGGTTCGATTCCCGCCTTGCCTGCCCATGCGTGGAAGTGTCCTTGGGCAAGACACTGAACCACACATTGCCTCTGATGGAAGGTTGGCGCCAGTGTTCGGCAGCAGAGCCTCCATCAGTGTGTGAATGTGTGTGTGTGTGTGTGTGTGTGAATGGGTGAGTGGGTCCGTGACTGTAAAGCGCTTTGGGCCTTCGATGAAGGTAGAAAATCGCTATAGAAGTATACGCCATTTTTTCAGGAAAACAAATGCTTATAAATTCAAACACACAAAGGAATAGACTTTTTCATTTTTTTGACAAAAGAAACTGAAAGTTAGACCTCTGATGCTGTGTCTCTGTGCAAAGTAGATATTTAGCACAAAATCAGGGTTGTTGAGACAGCTGCAGATATCTGACACATTTAGAACATTATCCACCTGATGTGCAGGTGAGGGAATGAAGCAGAACAAGAATTCAAGCTGTTAACAAGCTTCTATTCTCTGACGGTGTGCCAGAATAACAATGTGTCCATTATGTTCACATGCAGGTGTAAGGTTGATCAAAACTACTCCACAACGTGTCCACAATGTGGACAAGGTTTCATAGACTACATTTATTTGTGTTAACTATGTATTACTAAAAAACTCATGGCTGTAAATAAACATTCCAATGAGGCTCTAAATCCAAAGAATTATCCTGATGTTTTTCATTATTTATAGTAGAGTGTGTTGAGTAATTTAGCAAAAAAGGAAAAAAAGATTCAATGAGCTATGAAAGTCGGCTGCGGGATTCAAATCTTTTGATAGCAAAAATGATTAGGGATGGGGACTAACCACATTTGCTACAAGAGCAGCTGACATACAGAGGGGTTTGTCACTTTATAAAGACAGCAACCAACAAAATGCTGAGTGAAGGACTCATTTAGTTTGTCACAAAAGGATTTGTTCATCCCTGGATTTCTCATGGATTTAAACAGGAATCCTGTGTTTCTGTTGTAACAGATGTTGGTTGTATGTTTGAACACTTCAAAATGAAAACTTCACATTATTTTACGTGTTTTAAGTAGCTCACATGCTGAAAAAGTGTGATCAACTCTGATTTAGAGATTCTCCGGTACAGAGCTTGAGTCCTGCTGTGTCTGGATGACGGCCGCTATCGCTGTGTTTCCGTCTCTCTCTGACTCTCTCTGACTGTGTTTAAAGCAGACTATCGCCCAACAGTAGCAGGAAGGGTTCAGGAAACCCTGCTGTCCCGAAAGGGATCCATCAGGTTAAGAAAATGAATGGAAGTTCAAGAGGTCCAATCCACCATGTTGGATGTGTATTCTACTGCTGTCACTGAAACCTGATTGGTTCACAGACCTAGTGACATCACCAGTTTTTTTTCCAGGCTTTCGCGCCGCTCAATTTGCGAATCGCGTTCGGTGTGAATGCACCATAAGACTTCAACTACTAACATGGCCTAGACTAAAGTGCTGTCCAAAGAAACCTGAGGCACAATTGTAGAGCTCTATAAGGTTGGACGGGGCTAGGGGGCAATTGTCAAATTGTGAAAAAAAGGTCCAGTGTTGGAGCAATTCTTAGAAAATGGAAGAGACTAAACATGACTGTCAATGTCCCTCAGACTGGGACTCCACACCAGATCTCACCTCGTGGAATCTCGGTGATCGTAAGAAAGGTGAGGACTCAGCCCAGAACTACACAGGAGGAGCTGGTCAATGACCTGAAAAGAGCTGAGACCACCGTTTCCATGGTTACTGTACGTAATGCACTTAGATGTCCTGGTTTGAAATCATGCATGGCACAGAGGGTTCCCCTGCTTTAACGAGCACATGTCCTGGCCCGTCGGAAGTTTGCTAATGAGCATTTGGATGATCCAGAGGAATGGTGAGAAAGTCATGTAGTCAGATGAGACCAAATTCCACTTGCTGTGTTTGGAGGAAGAAGAATGGTGATTACCATCCCAAGAACACCACCTCTACTGTGAAGCATGGGGGTGGTAGCATCATACCATGGGGTGTTTTTCTGCACATAGGACAGGATGACTGCACTGTATAAAGGAGAGGACAACCAGGGCCATGTATTGAGAGATTCTGAGGAACAACCTCCTTCTCTCATTTACATTAGTGAAGATGGGTCGTGGCTGGGTCTTCCAACATGACAATGACCCAAAGCACACAGCCAGGAGAACCAAACAGTGGCTCTGTAAGAAGTATATCAAGGTTCTGGAGTGGTCTAGCTAGTCTCCAGACCTAAACCCAATAGAAAATCTTTGGAATGATCTCAAGCTCTGTGTTTCTCAGCAAAAGCCCAGAGACCTGCTTGATCTAGAGAAGATCTATGTGGAGCAGTGGACCAGAATCCCTCCTGTAGTATCTACTAATCTGGTGAAAAACTGAAGGAAACGTTTGACCTGAGTAATCACAAACAAATGCAGTATGTGTGAATGTGTGCATATGTGTGTGGATGTGTGGATGCTCATACATATGGAGATATACACATGCATGTATGCACAAACAAGTGTATTACATGTAAAAGTGCATTCATGTGTGTACATCTGTGTGGATGCATGTATATGTTGTGTACTTGGTCAAAAGACAAAGGAAATAAAATGTTAGTGTTAGAATAGGAACTTTTCTTATTTCCAACCATTAAGCCCATTTTATTTGCCACACCACTGAGTGGTCTTATGGGGTTCTAGACTGGTAAAATGCTCTGATACACCACAGTCTGCCTACAGATGATCATGTTGGCTGCTGTGCTGGAATCTAACCAGGGCCTGTAGATGCTGTAAGCAGAGAGCACGAAGCTAAAACAACTTTCCCAGCTGAAGTGCCAGTGTGTGGGTTGGCAGGTCAAGCCTCTGAGGAATCTGCCAGAGGCACCCAAAGGTACACCAGCTGCTCCCCTAAAGACAGCAGTTCAATAGAAATCATAGTTCTCCCTTTGAAGTGTCATTGCAGAGGAATCCACAGCAGCCAGCGGCATCAGTCTCTCCTTGTTCCCTCAAGTCAGATAGCCTTCCTCATCAAAAGCTGATTGATCCGACTGGGGTCTTTGATGAAGCCCTGCAGCCCTTGATGGTTCTTCCAGACTTACAAACCACTTTGAAGAAAAGGAACACACTGAAAACATCTTAAAAGCAAAGTTGCCACCACGAGGACATTTTCACTCTGGCAGAGCTTGTCCTGGCCAGGACTGGATCTGAAGACTCCAGGTTTAGTTAAGTTTAGTCAGGGGGGTGTCACTCAGTCCACTTCTCTTATACAGTCTATGGTTTGTGCCAGTGTTCAGCAGCGGAGTGTGTGAATGTGTGTGCATGGATGAACGGGACTGTGACAGTAAAACACCTTAAAGCCTTAAAACAAAGCAGAAAGCACTATAAGCATAAACTTTTTACAGTCAGTTTGTGAAACCTTTTCTGTCACTGTTCTCAAAGTCAGTAAAGCAGCTTCCGCAGTACAGCTGGCATGAAAGTTTGTATTTATTTTGAACAGCTGAGATGCTGATCACATCTTAGAATTAGAGCTGGAAACACAATCAAAAGGTTTTTTGAACTTTGGCCAGCAGGTAGATTCATTTGAAATCACTCAGGTTGAAGTTTTTGTTTAACTCAAGAAAAGCAAACGTCGCAGTGAGTCTGCAGACAGTCCTTTAATTAATGTTGCTGTTTGTGCCACGAGCTAAAGCTGTGTGACTTGACAACGTCTGTCAGGACCAGGCACAACCAACAAAGCGATGCAGGCACTGCTCGTCCGTAAAGGAGCAGCTCCAGTCTTTCATCTCAGTAAATGAGCGCAGCAGTAAGGAGTCATCTGAGTGATCCACTTGTTGTCGAGGCAGTGGATGGTTCGTCAGGGATGCAGCAGCACCACGCTGACCTGGTCTCAATATTCTTCAAAATTAGCTCCAGCTTTGAAGTGACACCACAGAACGAGCAAAGACTGAAAAACAAATGTGAAAAATGATGAAGGGTATCTCGCTTTCATCCACTCTCTGACTGAGAAATCACTAAAAACAGCTCATTAAATGAAAAGTGCTGTGGTGTTCAGCGGGTGATGTTCTGCAACAGTCTGCCTTACTTCATTAAACAAGATCAGACCAAGCTGGAACAGTATGGGGGGCCAAGGTCCTTGACTGTAGAGAGATGGGTGGATGCGAGGAGGGAATTGTCGCAGAATAATACCCCGAACTGGACTGCCCACTTTGCATGACATTTGAAAAATCCTGTTCATTCAGAAAAAGAAAAGACACAGAGCAGTGAAACACACAAAAATAACAGGGCAGGCCTGCACCAAGTGGGATTATTAGTGGATCCACATATGCTTCAGCATGACGCTCACTGAGCTTTGATCCCACAGAAAGTGGGGATAAAATCAGTGTCTGGGGGGAAGCCTGTAGTGTGTGTGGATGAAAACATTGGGGAACAAGAGGAAACAAAAACAGAGAAGAAGCAGGAGAGAAACAAGGTAAACTTGAGAAAGAATAAGCAGGTTAAGCAACTCTGGTAACACTTAGTGTATGACACAAACATCTGACTGCCAGATCATGTGATGTCCCTGTTAAAGTCACCATGCAGGCATTTGATCCTCTCTGAATGCAATTTCTGTCCTCGATCTGTAGCTCATCCTGAAAGAAGTCTGACAATTCTAGTGTATGTCTAAAATGTGAAGGTGTCAGTTCACCGACCTTTCTCTGCACCACAATCTCAGATTGAGATCTAACCTGTGCTAGAGATCTAATCTGTAGTAGAGATCTAACCTGTACTAGAGATTTAACCTGTACTAGAGATCTAACCTGTACTAGAGATCTAACCTGTACTAGAGATCTAACCTGTGCTAGAGATCTAACCTGTAGTAGAGATCTAACCTGTACTAGAGATCTAACCTGTACTAGAGATCTAACCTGTGCTAGAGATCTAACCTGTAGTAGAGATCTAACCTGTAGTAGAGATCTAACCTGTACTAGAGATCTAACCTGTACTAGAGATCTAACCTGTGCTAGAGATCTAACCTGTACTAGAGATCTAACCTGTACTAGAGATCTAACCTGTACTAGAGATCTAACCTGTAGTAGAGATCTAACCTGTGCTAGAGATCTAACCTGTAGTAGAGATCTAACCTGTGCTAGAGATCTAACCTGTGCTAGAGATCTAACCTGTAGTAGAGATCTAACCTGTGCTAGAGATCTAACCTGTACTAGAGATCTAACCTGTAGTAGAGATCTAACCTGTGCTAGAGATCTAACCTGTACTAGAGATCTAACCTGTAGTAGAGATCTAACCTGTAGTAGAGATCTAACCTTTACTAGAGATCTAACCTGTACTAGAGATCTAACCTGTAGTAGAGATCTAACCTGTACTAGAGATCTAACCTGTACTAGAGATCTAACCTGTAGTAGAGATCTAACCTGTAGTAGAGATCTAACCTGTACTAGAGATCTAACCTGTACTAGAGATCTGACCTGTACTAGAGATCTAACCTGTACTAGAGATCTAACCTGTAGTAGAGATCTAACCTGTAGTAGAGATCTAACCTGTACTAGAGATCTAACCTGTACTAGAGATCCAACCTGTAGTAGAGATCTAACCTGTACTAGAGATCTAACCTGTACTAGAGATCTAACCTGTAGTAGAGATCTAACCTGTACTAGAGATCTAACCTGTGCTAGAGATCAAACCTGTACTAGAGATCTAACCTGTAGTAGAGATCTAACCTGTAGTAGAGATCTAACCTGTAGTAGAGATCTAACCTTTACTAGAGATCTAACCTTTACTAGAGATCTAACCTGTAGTAGAGATCTAACCTGTACTAGAGATCTAACCTGTACTAGAGATCTAACCTGTAGTAGAGATCTAACCTGTACTAGAGATCTAACCTGTAGTAGAGATCTAACCTGTACTAGAGATCTAACCTGTGCTAGAGATCTAACCTGTACTAGAGATCTAACCTGTAGTAGAGATCTAACCTGTAGTAGAGATCTAACCTGTACTAGAGATCTAACCTGTACTAGAGATCTAACCTGTACTAGAGATCTAACCTGTGCTAGAGATCTAACCTGTAGTAGAGATCTAACCTGTACTAGAGATCTAACCTGTAGTAGAGATCTAACCTGTACTAGAGATCTAACCTGTACTAGAGATCTAACCTGTGCTAGAGATCTAACCTGTAGTAGAGATCTAACCTGTACTAGAGATCTAACCTGTAGTAGAGATCTAACCTGTGCTAGAGATCTAACTTGTGCTAGAGATCTAACCTGTGCTAGAGATCTAACCTGTAGTAGAGATCTAACCTGTAGTAGAGATCTAACCTGTAGTAGATCTAACCTGTAGCTAGAGATCTAACCTGTACTAGAGATCTAACCTGTACTAGAGATCTAACCTGTACTAGAGATCTAACCTGTACTAGAGATCTAACCTGTAGTAGAGATCTAACCTGTAGTAGAGATCTAACCTGTAGTAGAGATCTAACCTGTACTAGAGATCTAACCTGTACTAGAGATCTAACCTGTAGCTAGAGATCTAACCTGTAGCTAGAGATCTAACCTGTAGCTAGAGATCTAACCTGTAGCTAGAGATCTAACCTGTACTAGAGATCTAACCTGTACTAGAGATCTAACCTGTACTAGAGATCTAACCTGTAGTAGAGATCTAACCTGTACTAGAGATCTAACCTGTAGTAGAGATCTAACCTGTACTAGAGATCTAACCTGTACTAGAGATCTAACCTGTACTAGAGATCTAACCTGTAGTAGAGATCTAACCTGTACTAGAGATCTAACCTGTACTAGAGATCTAACCTGTACTAGAGATCTAACCTGTGCTAGAGATCTAACCTGTACTAGAGATCTAACCTGTAGTAGAGATCTAACCTGTAGTAGAGATCTAACCTGTACTAGAGATCTAACCTGTACTAGAGATCTAACCTGTACTAGAGATCTAACCTGTAGCTAGAGATCTAACCTGTAGTAGAGATCTAACCTGTAGCTAGAGATCTAACCTGTAGCTAGAGATCTAACCTGTGCTAGAGATCTAACCTGTACTAGAGATCTAACCTGTACTAGAGATCTAACCTGTACTAGAGATCTAACCTGTAGTAGAGATCTAACCTGTACTAGAGATCTAACCTGTACTAGAGATCTAACCTGTACTAGAGATCTAACCTGTGTAGAGATCTAACCTGTAGTAGAGATCTAACCTGTACTAGAGATCTAACCTGTACTAGAGATCTAACCTGTACTAGAGATCTAACCTGTACTAGAGATCTAACCTGTACTAGAGATCTAACCTGTAGTAGAGATCTAACCTGTAGTAGAGATCTAACCTGTAGTAGAGATCTAACCTGTACTAGAGATCTAACCTGTGCTAGAGATCTAACCTGTGCTAGAGATCTAACCTGTGCTAGAGATCTAACCTGTAGTAGAGATCTAACCTGTAGTAGAGATCTAACCTGTGCTAGAGATCTAACCTGTACTAGAGATCTAACCTGTACTAGAGATCTAACCTGTAGTAGAGATCTAACCTGTACTAGAGATCTAACCTGTGCTAGAGATCTAACCTGTAGTAGAGATCTAACCTGTACTAGAGATCTAACCTGTACTAGAGATCTAACCTGTAGTAGAGATCTAACCTGTACTAGAGATCTAACCTGTAGTAGAGATCTAACCTGTAGTAGAGATCTAACCTGTAGTAGAGATCTAACCTGTACTAGAGATCTAACCTGTACTAGAGATCTAACCTGTACTAGAGATCTAACCTGTAGTAGAGATCTAACCTGTACTAGAGATCTAACCTGTACTAGAGATCTAACCTGTGCTAGAGATCTAACCTGTAGTAGAGATCTAACCTGTACAGCTGCTGGGAGATGAGCAGATATTTTCCTTGAATATGTGCTTATGCCTCCTCTGGGATTGTCTGGTGGCTGCCTGAGTTAATTCCATTTTAACCGATGTAAATGTGTGAATGAAGTCCATAAACTGCCAACAGTAAGGCTGAGCTCCAACCTCACTTTACAAAACAGTCATCTGTTGCTGATTTGGTTTGGATGGACTGCAGTTCGGAAGCACGTGTTCTGCTGCTCTCATGAGCATGTTAGGAGTCAGGAAGCCAAAGCTGCAGAGGAGCTTTTCCGGCCTTTAGGATTCCTGTCACACAAAGCTGCATCTACTGGCCACATGATCACACAGGCTGGGGAAGGGGGGCTGTGAGAGGAAGAGCTTGAGTGAATGCTGACCTACCAGAGAGGAGGTGGATTATATCTTTAACCACTCCTCTTCTCATCTCTCCTCTTTCTGGCTGTGTTATGTACTTTTCTCTTCCTCTTTCTCCCTTCTCTCTGTTTTTCCTCCGCAGTTCTTTTCTTCATCCTCCACTTCTTCTGTGGGTTTTCTTCTCTTGTCTGCTGTTTGAGATTCTAATATTTCCCTCTGTCTGTCATGTTATCCTTAGTCAGCATTTTTGTCTTTTACGAAGCTCCTCATAAAAGTGTGTCGGCGGTGACTAAAATACAGTCAGGCAGCTAAAAGCAGGTTGTTAAACAATAGACCAAAAAATGAAGAAGTTTTCTTTTCTCTTACCGTGTTTCCCTGTAAAATGATCACTTTTGCCAATGATTGAATTCTTTTGAAGATAATTACAAACAAATCTCAATATTTTGTGGTGTCATTAAAAGTGAGCAAAAACATGAGTTACTATTTTCTGTTTCCCACTTGTATTCCTGGGTTGGTAAAGGGCTGGTGCTTAGAGAGCAGAGTTGAGGAGGAATGCTCAGAAATGTGTGAATGGGGATGTTTTTCATAAGGAATTAACATTACAATACACTTAAAAGTTCCAAAAAGTTGATTTAGCATGATCTAGGCCCAATAAGACGTGTTTCTGAAAATTTAAATAAAGGTTTGTTCTGAGGTGTTCCATGCAGTATGGCTGTGAGTTACTGACGCTCTCTTATTGTGTCTTCCAGGTGAGCGCTACAGAGGGAACAGATGCAGAGCGACACAAAGACGAACTCCAGTTCTTTCTGTATTACTTTCACAGTGAACAAGTGTGGTGTGTGCATGAGGACTGAGTGAGCATTGAGCATGCGTGCACTCTTGGTGCCACCTAAGAATTCATGCTATCCTTTGCAAATTTTGTTTACTTTTTATAAAGTTCCAATAAGTCATATATCATTGTCACCATGGAAACAAAAGGACTTTTGTAATCGGTACATATGGTGTTCTGTGTTTGTAACTAGCCTCCTATTTAAGAATGTATATTTGTATGTATGATGTACGCATTTAGAAACTATATAATGGACATTTTTATTACTGCTTCTCACTACTGCACTGCTCTTGCCAAAACACACACACAAACAAAAACACACAAACTAACACAACCTTACAAACATACACGGGTGTAAAACACAGCACTATTGCTGTGATTGTTTCTTAATAACTCCAGTTCTGGTTGTAAGACTGTAAAAAACAATAATAATGATGATAAGAATGATGAAGATAATGATGAAGGGCTCCCTGGTGATGCTATAGTTCCTGGCTGCCATACTGGAGGTCCTGTGGTGTTTGCAAACAGCTGCTGCACTAGACTCACATCCTGGCAAAAGAAAAACATTCCTGTCAGAAATGTGGACCTGGTTGAGTTTTCTGATCCACATTTAGTTTGTTCCTGTGGATTTTCTGGAACAGATTTCATGAAGCTTTCTGTGGCACACCTGCACTGTGAAGCGGCTTCAGTTTAATGAAATGAGATTCTTTCTCATTTGAAATGATTCCTGTTTAATTCCAAACTTGTATGACATCCTAGTTCTGTAGGTCTGGATTGGGAATTCTCCCTCTGATTGTGGAGCATGCGATGGAGGAGATTATGTGATGTTGATTTTGTAAAGCAGTGCACTATTAACTGCATTATGCTTTTTAGAGATCACCCACTCAGCAGAATGCATCCAGATGTGGTTTGATTCTCTCCAGCTTCACATCCTAATGTTGTTGGGGGCCGTTTACTGTCAGCAGCTTCAGGGAAAGACAATCATATTCTTGGATTTCAAATGTCAGGAACAGAGCATTATATAATGGCTGCTGAAAGAGGGGAGGCTGGTCAAACTGAGCGCCATGTTGTGGGAAATGCTCTGCTCGGGGGACCTCCATGATGGAGCCAGAGCACTTAACACCAGTTTTAATTTGAAAAGCCACACTAACATAGATCTCTGCTGGTAGTTCTCTGCTCACAAGCGCAATAATACAAAGTGACCCCCCAGCTGTGTGTTTGTGGAAACACACGCATCTGACAGAGGGTTAAACAGGGCAATAGTTTAGCATCCGTGCTTCCATCCAGAAAACATGAGCTAACGTCCAGAGTGGAGAAAAGGCAATAGGCTCTGCAGCTGATGTCTAGATCCAGCTCTCCATTTCCACCGTCTTCAACTGGAACATGGAGCGGCAGATCCCATAGCGGTCGCTCCAAATCCACAACCTGAGGGGGTCTACATGCTCCATCTGAAGGAAGATTTTGATAAGTCCCCGCTGATGCTCCGACCTCACCTCTCCATGTGTTTTAGCGATCTGTGTCACCTCCAGAGAAAGGAAGCCCTGCTGTGGCTTTTTCCTTTGTGTGAATCTTGTTTTAAACCAACTGAACCAAACTTTGTTCTGAACTGTTATGGTGACAGGATGAACTCATACACATCATCATCACACTTCTTGGTCATTGCTTGTCTGAATGCAGTCAAAAACAGCTCATTTTTGTAGAAATAATCATGTTAAAAATGATAGCATTCCAAAACGTCGCACCAGCTAGCATGAAGTGTTTCTGCAGAGAAATCGGTCTCCTTTTTAAGCAATCAGGTGTTTTTCACATGAACAGAGATGTTCAGGTTCTGATTTTTTGAGATTCTTCTGATACAGTGTTCATGTTCAGGTGAGTCCGGACCCTCTGATGCAAGGGATGTTCCCTTTCTGTGAAGGATTTTTACCTCACCGCTTCTGATTGTCCCCACTAACTGAAATTCAGTGCAAAACTACTTGCTTTCTCCTGAACCAGAGACAAGTGTTGCTGTGTGGATGTGACCCAGGCCACATTCTTCCTGCAGAATCCAGGCAGCAGCTGAAAGCAAGGTGAACCAGATCCTGATTCACCTCTGGGGTCTGTTATAGTGAAGTCAGAGGTTGTGCTGGGAACATTGAAATGCAATGTTCTGCACTTGCTGCTACATGTCCTTATGATTGAATCTTTGCTTTTGGATTGATTTGAATGATTCAAGCAGCATTAAAAAAAGCTACTTTGCAAACTCCTCGTAAACCTTTCTTTAGACTAAATTTGGCTTGTTCAGTATCCCAGCCTGCATGGTCACACATATGGCTTTTCCTGAGACTATATGCATAAATATTCATATCTGTCTGCTTTGCTCGTTGCTGTGCAAGCGGCTTCTTCTCAAATGTAAATGTTATTCCCAGATTTGAACCTTTACCACAGATTGGGGGGAGGCTTGAATAAAGGCTGTACTTGAAGTTATCTTGTGGCTTTGCAGTGTCACCCCCAGGCTGTGATTGTGCGGCAAAGAAAGGGGAGGAGAGGTGCTGGGTAATGCCAGTAAAGCGGCGTGACAGAAGAGGGTTAATGTCACGGAGCAGTGCTGCGATTGCCTAGCCCAGAGTGGCTTTAGGGGAATGCAGGCAGCATTAGCAGCAGAATAATTATTTTTGGTTTGTTGCTCCCAGTGTGTGCACATGTTTAGTGTGACACACATTCAGCCTACCACTCACCGCCTCCTCTGCTGCTTGTATTAAATGTAAATGTCGGGAGGGATGATTGCAAACTGTTCAAACTTGAACATTTTCCTGTCAATCCTAGAAAAAGGTGCAAAGGTCCAGTTTGTGACAGAAAAAAAACAAGAAATGAAGAGTGATAATGACTGTGGTCATACAGGGTTTAACTGTTCTCATACTGCATCCAAAAGAAGTCATGTATGAATATACATATATGATGAATACTGTGGGGATTGAATGTTTGGGCATCCCAGGTAAAATGTTCTATTATTGAGCATAAAGAACACAAGGAAAGATTATAAAAACCTCCTAAAGGCATCAGTTTACAGATGAGACATCCTTTTAATATGACAAAAATGAAGCTTTATTTCCATCATTTACCTTTTCAGAATAATGAAAACAAAATAATGGTGAGTGCAAAAGTTTGGATTTGCTTTCCTCACAATCCTGTGAGCTGCTCTGTCTGAGATTTTTCTTGTTCTTCCAGATTTTGCTTTAACTTCCACTGTTCCTGTTGACTGACATTTCTTAATGACATTCTGAACAGAGGATATCAGCATCTGAAAAAGCTTTGCTTTCTTCTTATAGCTTCTCCTGCTTTGTGAGCATCAACTATTTTCTGTTTCATTGTTCTGAACAACTGCTGGAAGAACCCATGATGCTGATTGTTGGGGAAAGGTCACAAAATCAGATTATTTACAATCTTTCAGATTAAAATCACCTGGTCTTTGCAAACCATGATTGTGAACAATCCATGACACTGTCAGGTCTCAGCTTTTCCAAAGTGGGCGAAGCATATTATGTGCAGGGTGCCCAAACTTTTTCACATACCATTCTTTTGTTTTCTGTTATTTTGAAAGGGTAAATGGTGGAAATAAAGCCTGTTAAAAGAATATAATATCTGTAAACTGATGCCTTTAGGAGATTTTTCAATCTTTCCTTGGGTTCTTTATGCACAATAATAGAACACTTTACTGGGGGTGCCCAAACTTTCCATCCTCACCTTATACATAAATATATATAAAATAAATAAACATATTTATTTTTGGCATTTCTGGTGTGGTTTAAGAAGGATCTGTGTTGGATCAGAGATGCATTCTGTCGAGTCTGTGTTTGCAGCTTTTAAAGTGCAGCTTCTCACAGTTTTCTGTCTTTTTAAGCTGCACTAAAAAGAAAAAACAACCCTCTCTCAGAGATGTTGCTTTCCACTTCATCAACTTTAATAACACAGTATAATGTAGTGTAGCTGTTGCATTATGTGTGTAATGTTATAATAAAAAGTGTAAAGTCCCACTGTAAATGTTGTTTAATGTTGTTTTACCTGAAATAAACTTTATTAATGCCTCAGACCTGCGTTCTGAAGATGAATATGACCGTCTTTCAGACCATACGTTTAGAAAATGCTGTGGGATTATCAGGACATACTTAGATTAGGAAAATATTGTCTTTATATATTTCTGTATTTGGATTAATTTGCTGTTTTCTTTTTTGTCTTTCTTTGGCACCGTAGAAATAAATGTAACTATAGTGGAATGTCCCCTTTTTCCCTCCTGATTACATGCAGACCTTCAAACAGGGACTGAGACTTTAAACAGAGTGTGACTCATCAGAAGCTCTACTTTACTGTTTTCTGACTTTTGTTTTCTGAGAAAAAAAGGGTTTTGGATTCACTTTTACAATTGGTCTATAACAGGGCTGGCCAACGCTGACCCTCATGAGCCTCAACCCTGCCTGTTTTCCAGCTCTCAGAGGAATGCTTGATGCTGACTACCTAAATCAGGAATGTTCGGTCAATCAAGATGTGGAATCACTTGACTCAGCAAATCAACAGAAAGGTGGTCAGGCAGAACTGGAAAACAGGCAAGGTTTTGGCTCTTGAGGACCAAGGTTGGCCAGCCCTGGTCTATAAGTAGAACAAGAAAACATGAGTGATTACTCTTATCCAACAGAAGATAATGAACTTTAAAATGTGGCTGTGCATTGGACTATCCAGGAGCCCCGCCTTCGCCCAGCAGTAGCTCTGAAAGCAGCATCCCTGTGACTGAACAGAAACTGAAGATGGGTGGATGATTTTCTAGTTTTTGAAGCATTCCTCCCCCTTATTACACTAAACTCTCAAGATCAGCACTGCTGCAGGTTCAAATCCAGAAGAGAGCCTTCAGAAGGACTAAGAGGTGATGCAGGTCACAGATATGTCCACAGATCTTTTGAGTTAAAACAGACCTGAATGACTGAGTGTGACGTCACCCATAGAAAATAGTTTACTTTTGGCTCCAACCAAATTAAATCAATTCAGTCGCCATTTTCTCCCGATACAGAAGCCACCATGTTGGAGACAGATGACGTCAGTAAGTACTGACTGACCCAGATCAGTCTGAGCAAAGGTTTCTATGGCAACCAATCTCTCTAATTAGAGAGACAGGTGCCACCTACCTTTGTTTGATGCATCTTACTGGTCAGTTTATAACTTTAACAGCTTACTGAAAAATATGAATAAATGAGAATGAGCATGTTAAAAATGTTTCAGAGCAAAAACGATTATTCTGACAAATAGAATGACAGAGTTGTTGCTCACCTTTCAGCACATCCCCTCAGGGGTGGCCACAGCAAAGCAGCTTTACATTACATCGTTATTAGAACCACTGGTAGAATTTCCTTTTTTAGTTTCCCTTGCAATGTAATTTTTTGTAAATGTGTGACTTTTTTTTTTCTTTATGACCTGTACATACTATCCTGCTCTATTTCCATTATAATGCTGAATAAATGATTACCTTATCCTATCTTATCTTTTACTGATCCACATGTTTTTGATTTGGCAAAGATTTTTTTAGCCAGATCCCCTTCCTAACACAACTCTGTAATTTGATCCAGGCTGGGGACCGGCACAAGGAGACCCAGGTCCCCTTGTGGCTACATCAGTAGGCAGAAGCAAGAAGGGTCTTGCCTAAGGATCCACAATGGATTCATCTCATTGTGCCCCATGGGAAACAAACCCTGGTTTCCCACGCACCAGTCCTGCTGAGCCATGCAGCCGACAAATAAAATGACTGAGTAATAGTATAGACTGTAAATAGAGATAGATGAAGCAAGTGTGGCGTCACCCATACAAAATGCCTCGCCTCCGGCAAAATAAAACCCATTCCATTTTTCTAAAGTGTGGCATTTGGAGCCAGCTGACAGTGACTGGTCTAAGTAGGTCTGAGTGATGTTTTTAGGACAACTACTGTCACCTGTCATGAGTAAGCTTGTTGGAAGTCCACACCCCTTCTGCTGAAAATGGGCTTGGAAGATTCTGTCAATCATATGTCGGAGGTGTGGGGCAGCGGGCACCACATGCTTTTCCTGAGGCATCTGATTGGTCTGTTTTTTAATAATTTGCAATAAAGGGAAAAAAAGAAAAACATGGAATTAGCAAGATAATGTTAAGAAAAAGGTATCAGAGCAAGAATGGTTATTCTGACAAATAGAATGACTGAGTAATAACTGTTTATTTCTCAATAGAAGTTTATGGGATTTTGGCTTTTTGGAGCCAGCAGGTACTTCCTGTTTAGCATGTGAGGGGCTGAGGTCAATCAGTCCAGTCCTCTTATACAGTCAAAACATCAGACCCTTCCTGTCTTTCTTTGTCTTAAAATGCCGAAGTCTTTTTATAATATGAGAAACTGATTGGATCCACAGGAAAGAGCAGAATGTGGAAAACCACGGCGGGCAGAGGTGTAAAGTCGGACAAAAGGTGAGGAATGTAAGCAGGAAGCTTAATGTCTGCTCTGGAGATGTGTCCATGACCTCATGGAACAAAGGCTGAACAACGACATTCAGACCAGTCTTTGTCTGCAGACGTTCAGCCATGCTTGAACAAATCAACCAGCTGGGTTTCCTTAATGGTGACTGAATCTGAACAGCTTTTGTTTTCTCTAGATGAGGCTAACACAGAGAAAGAAAAGTTATTATCATCATTATTCCTGTTGATATCTCTGTGTACGACACGGTCCTTTGTTAGGTTTATGGCTTAGCAATTGTGTAAAATCCAACAAGAACTGTCTTTCTAATCCAGTACTGAGTCAAAGCGCTTTATTGCGAAAATCCTGAGCGGAAGCTGCGTCCACGTCCTCTCTGGAGCGCGTGGGCGGGGCCAGCAGAGCGGGGCGGGGCGGGGCCAGCGGGCGCCGCAGCCTGACTCCGAGCCGAGCGGACAGAGACAGAGCTGCCCTCGTCCTGGAGGACGGCACTTATGCGCCCCGTGGATTTCCCAGAGGACCTCGCGGTCTCGAGCTGTGGATTCCCGGCGTGGTTCGCGCGCTGACGCACGTGCGCATCCAATCGAAGGATTAACCGGAGCGCAGAGAAACAAAGGCGGCCGGAGAGCCGCTCGCTGAGGCATCTGGAACTCCTGCGATCGGCGCCTCCCCCTCGGCATGGGGAAGGACGGACTCGCCCGCGCGGCCTGGACCCTCCGGTCTGTTCTTCTGGTCCTGAACGCGGGACTGGGAGCCGTAAACGGACAGTTCGGCGGTGGGGAGCGGGGCATGTCGGTGCCGGAGCACGGCTTCTGTCAGCCCATCTCCATCCCGCTGTGCACGGACATCGCCTACAACGAGACCATCATGCCGAACCTGCTGGGCCACACCAACCAGGAGGACGCGGGGCTGGAGGTCCACCAGTTCTACCCGCTGGTGAAGGTGCAGTGCTCCACGGACCTGAAGTTTTTCCTGTGCTCCATGTACGCGCCCGTGTGCACGGTGCTGGAGCAGGCGCTGCCCCCGTGCCGTTCTCTGTGTGAGCGCGCGCGGCAGGGCTGCGAGGCGCTCATGAACAAGTTCGGCTTCCAGTGGCCCGACAGCCTCGCGTGCGAGACCTTCCCCGTGCACGGTGCGGGGGAGCTGTGCGTGGGCCAGAACATGTCTGACCGCGCGGAGCCGGACGGCCCCGGGGCCTACCCCACGGAGCGCGTGCCGCCCGGGCCCCCCAGCGGCCACTTCCGCTGCCCGGCGGCGCTCAGGATGCCGCCCTACCTGAACTACCACTTCCTGGGGCAGGAGAACTGCGGCGCGCCCTGCGAGCCCAGGAGGGCGCACGGGATGATGTACTTCAGCCAGGAGGAGCTGAAGTTCTCCAGGATTTGGATCGGAATCTGGTCCGTGCTGTGCTGTGCTTCCACTCTCTTCACCGTCCTCACCTACCTGGTGGACATGAAGCGCTTCAGCTACCCGGAACGGCCCATCGTCTTCCTGTCCGGCTGCTACACCATGGTCTCCACCGCCTACATCGCCGGCTTCCTGCTGGAGGAGCGGGTAGTGTGCAACGACAGGTTTGACAACGACATGAAAACGGTGGTGCAGGGAACCAAGAAGGAGGGCTGCACCATCCTCTTCATGATGCTGTACTTCTTTAGCATGGCCAGCTCCATCTGGTGGGTCATCCTGGCTCTCACCTGGTTCCTGGCGGCGGGGATGAAGTGGGGTCACGAAGCCATCGAGGCCAACTCTCAGTACTTCCATTTGGCCGCTTGGGCCGTCCCTGCCATCAAGACAATCACCATCCTGGCAGTAGGGCAAGTGGATGGAGATGTGCTGAGTGGCGTTTGCTTTGTGGGCATCAACAGCGTGGACGCCCTGCGTGGCTTTGTCTTGGCGCCGCTCTTTGTCTACCTGTTCATTGGCACTTCCTTCCTCTTGGCAGGATTTGTGTCCCTGTTCCGGATCCGAACCATCATGAAGCACGACGGCACCAAAACAGAGAAACTTGAAAAGTTGATGGTGCGCATCGGGATCTTCAGCGTGCTCTACACAGTGCCCGCCACTATTGTCATCGCCTGCTACTTTTATGAGCAGGCCTTCAGGGAGCAGTGGGAGAGGACGTGGATCGGCCAGACGTGCAAAACATACGCTGTGCCATGTCCGGTCCAACACCATCCCAACATGAGCCCAGACTTTACCGTCTTCATGATCAAGTACCTCATGACGCTCATTGTGGGCATCACGTCTGGATTCTGGATCTGGTCAGGGAAGACTCTGAACTCCTGGAGGAGGTTTTACTCACGAATGGCCAGCAGTAAACAGGGCGAGACCACGGTGTGATGCCGCCGGAGTGCTGGACTGTACATACTCGTCTGTGAGATTTTGTACCAATAGTTCTGTATTTAAAGGTGAAAGTGCTCTTTTGCATACACACTGGAATTAACTGAACATGGAGCTGCTGAGCGCGGCCACTTCCTGATCCATGTTCTGGTGTGACTTCCTAGAGGAGTCCCTGATGAGGAGTCCCTGATACCCAAGTGCTTCCTTGTAGATCTGGTTCCTTTGGACTTCTTGATGAGGAGGTCTGCAGCAGCAGAGGAGGAGGAGGTCTGCAGCAGCAGAGGAGGAGGAGGTCTGCAGCAGCAGAGGAGGAGGAGGTCTGCAGCAACAGAGGAGGAGGAGGTCTGCAGCAACAGCAGAGGAGGTCTGCAGCAGCAGCAGCAGAGGAGGAGGTCTGCAGCAGCAGCAGCAGAGGAGGAGGTCTGCAGCAGCAGAGGAGGAGGAGGTCTGCAGCAGCAGAGGAGGAGGAGGTCTGCAGCAACAGAGGAGGAGGAGGAGGTCTGCAGCAACAGAGGAGGAGGAGGTCTGCAGCAACAGAGGAGGAGGAGGTCTGCAGCAACAGAGGAGGAGGAGGTCTGCAGCAACAGAGGAGGAGGAGGTCTGCAGCAGCAGCAGAGGAGGAGGTCTGCAGCAGCAGAGGAGGAGGAGGTCTGCAGCAGCAGAGGAGGAGGAGGTCTGCAGCAGCAGAGGAGGAGGAGGTCTGCAGCAACAGAGGAGGAGGAGGTCTGCAGCAACAGCAGCGGAGGAGGAGGTCTGCAGCAGCAGAGGAGGATGAGGAGGTCTGCAGCAGCAGAGGAGGATGAGGAGGTCTGCAGCAGCAGCAGCGGAGGAGGTCTGCAGCAGCAGAGGAGGAGGAGGTCTGCAGCAGCAGAGGAGGACGAGGAGGTCTGCAGCAGCAGCAGCAGCGGAGGAGGTCTGAAGCAGCAGAGGATGAGGAGGTCTGCAGCTGGATCAGAAACTGGGATGTGGTGCAGTCTCCGTCAGGAACATGCAGGATGCCGGCGTGAATTGTGCAGCTTGAAAGCAGCATTGATGTATTTTTGAAGACGTTCACAGACACTTGAACTGGAACACGTTTGGTGCTGCAGCAGAGCTGACAGTATCTCTGTTTATGTCTTTTAACACTAATGTGAGACGTTTGAAGGATGAATCTGCGTCAGCTACGGTGGAACGGACATTCTGATGTTTGTGGTATTCCAGCTGTTGGAGGGTTGTCTTGGTTCACACAGGACGATGGAAGTTTCGTTGAGCTGTTTGGTCAGAACGGTTTTGGAAGCTGCGGTCTGTTTGGAGGTGTTGAACTGAAGATGTTTGGGTGCTGGTGAACTCTCCCGGTTTGGTTGGGTTCTCCCACTTGGTGCTTCCTCTCCACAGTTCTGTCGGCTCTAATGGCTTCAGCCGCCACACATTTTTTTAATGAAAAAATTTATATTTATAGAAAAATCTTATATACATTTTTATAGAGCTACACAACATGGACTGCTTTATGAGAATAAAACAAACCCATCAGTGCAACTTTCTGATCTTTGTAGATTGTCTTTTTTCTTCTAAGCACACCGCGTTCAGAAGATTCCAGAGTTGGTTTTTAAAGGTTAAAACTTTTCTGCTTGATGTGAAGCTAAACAAAAACACGAGAGAAGTTTCTGGAAGGAGGATCAGGTGATCTGACCGTCTGACGCTGGATCTGCTTCCAAACATCCAGCGTGGTTCATCGGGTGAATCAAAGTAGCATTTAAACAACCACTCCAAAGAAAATCTGGCTTCTAGTGGTTCTAATATGGTCTTAAGGCTTTAGAAAGTCAGCTGTAAGTTGGGAGTGAAGACCCACATCCCAACAACACAGCTGACTTTATGCACAAGCTTGAGTTTTAGTTGATGTTTTTAGAGCTTCTATAAACTTCTGTTTTGTCCTAATTATTGGAATTATATTGGTGAGGTCTGGTGTTGGCACAATGGTAAGCACATTGAACTTTCACATACTGTCAGGAAACACCTCCTGACATGTGGATGCACTCTGTCGGTCTGCAGTTTCATCATCATCTTCTGTGAAGCTGCTCATCCAACTGTAAGAATTTCAGGTAACAACTGAAATGTTTTAACTGCAGTTACACTAAAGTCTTGAATGTTGTTTTCTTTTCCAAACCTTGATTCCCCAGATGGGACAGGAATGCAAAGCAGAATCAGCTGCAGATGTCTGCATGTACACTCGCTGCAACAAGCCTCAGGAAATGGGTGTGCAGTGAAAGTTATAGACTCAGGTCAACCAGCAGACGTTTTCTGAGGCTCAGCAGTTTGTTGTTTCCTCTACAGTCTAGAGCACAGAACTAAGAAAAAAACCTCCCAAGCTTTCTACCCCAGAATGGGCCTGGAGGTTTGGACCCTGATTCTTCAGGTGTGTGAGGCAGAGGCTCTGATAAGTATGGCTGTCCCGTGGCGCCTGACCCCGCCTCCACTGGAGTCTGCTGCTCTCATGTTTGCTTTTACCATTTGATCAGATTTTTAGACTTCAGCTCCATTGAAATTACTTCATCTTATTTATAAAGCTACAAGGTTTTTTCTAAACAAGAAGAACATAAAACCTCATTTCAGTCATTACAATTGTTTCAATCCAATTCAGTCCAGACTGTTCCAATACGGCCAGATTGTCCTGGTTGTATAACAACGGCGGCCTAGGTAAATACCAAATTCTGATTAGGTAAAGATCTCTGTCATTGAAATGTCTCCATGACGGACATGACAGGATCTCTGTCACATCCTACCATCAACACTGATGTTGAGTGTCCATTCAAAGAGGCGTGACCCATCAGGCGTCATCTTTTACATACAACAAACCAACCGAAAACCTCCAGAAGAACCAGACTCAGTAAGAACAAACATCTCCTGTGACATTTAGACTCCGTCTTTCTTGAACTCTTTTCTTTAAAAAAAGACACTATAAAATGTTCTGGTCTCCTATTTTGCCCAGTATAGTCACTCTGCAAGATCAACAAAGAGAAAACAAAAGAGTGGACAGAACATAATGTAATATGAGCATCAACTAAAAATCAAACTTCCTATAATTTCATGGTTTACTTCATTTTTCTGTCAGATTAGTGACAGCTTTGCAGCTCTGACAGGAAGTGCTGCTTTGACCAGAGGATTTCTATCATTCAGCTGTAATAAAAGCATCATAGCAGCAGTGATCACACTGACAGAATGCAGACTTTGCTGCTTCCGTGGCTGCGCAGCTGCAGACGAGCTGCAGCATGAAGCGGAAATTCTTCTGAAAGAATGCAGCTTTAGAAGTTGATGTGATGCTGAAGTGGTCACGTGAACTCTGGCTGAACTCTGCAGAGGAGAGCGTCTCTTCCCACTTCAGACTGTTAGGAGGGAATTTAAGGGCGTTTTCAGACTGGACACTTAAAGTGAACCCAGATAGTCCAGAACAAATGATCAGTCGGAATACGCGCAAGTAAACCCTGGTCCAAGAACCGCTTTAAGACCAATCTTTCGTGGTGGTCTCGGTTCTTTTCCAATCAGACTGAGCTTCGGTTCACTCTGAATACAAAACACTGTGAGCAGAATAACTGGACCAAAACGGCCACTGTAGCCGAAAGTCAAATGATGTAACCATGACAGGAATGAAGCCAACGGTGAGCCGCCAACAAGTGTAAAGCATTGATTGTTGTGTTATCAAAGAGGAACTAACTCCTCTGATTGTTTACTTGTTAGAAGGTTTATTTGAACACAACTGAGAATGCTTCTTACATGCTTTTCTGTGTCTCGTTACACGGCATGTGCTGCTGTGACGTCATGCTAAAAGCTAGCTTGTAGCTCAATGATGAGACACAGAAACTCATTGAAATGTGATCGGGTGAATGCAGGCTGATTAACAGCCTGATGTAGATTGTTTCTCACTGTTTTCCTGACAATCTATTTGTCATTAACGTTTATCCTCCTTCCTTCAAACCCGACATCTCCTCAGTACCACAGCTGTTAGCATCCTCTGAGTTAAAGCACACACAGCACGTCTTCTTGTCAGTAACCGTCTTGCAGCATTCCTCTGCTGTGTCAAAGTAACCAGTAAAAATTGTTGTTCCCCAAGTTCAAAACTGGAATTTTTAATAAGTTAACCATCCCGATGAGGACTTTAAAGTGCTGCTCTTTCAGCGCTGACTTTCTCTTGTTGCTTTGACCTGGCCAATGACTGAAGAGATCTTTAGTCAGGAGGTTTTGTTTACAAACAGAATTCTCCTGCAGATGCCAATCTGAAAACAGACCAAAGACAATCTAAGCAGAAACAAAGTAGTGGACTTGGACCGAACCAAACGATTCTGCCAGCCTGAATACACTCTAATGCAGAGAGAAACATGTCAACAACTTCAGCTCTTTCTAATCATGGACACATTAAACCCACAGTTACTGCAGGTGACAGTAAGACACCTCTGTTATGAGCCCAGTGGGGCTCAACAGCAGTGATGAAGTGGTTTACTTCAGCTCATACAATTTGTCGCGTGTACAGCTAATTTCCATAAATGCTCCATGGAAACAGTCCAGCTCAACCTTTTAAAGCATCTTTAACTTTTGTCCGTCTGCTGCTACAACAAGCATCCTCAAGTTTATGACTGAGATTATCTCCTCTGATGCCAAACAATCATTTTAAGTGGATTGAACAATCTAAGCATGCAAGTGACCAAATGCTGAGTCACATGATAGAAAATATTGAGTCTTGAAAGATTTTTATCAGACCAGAAAAAAAACACAGAACTACAACTCACATATTCAAAAAAACGAGAAAAGGCAGCGTGATGACCATGATTAGGAGCTGGTGAAGGTCTATGAGGTTGTAGTCTGGTTTGCATGTAGCACACTGAAAAACTGAAACTAAGTGCATTTGGCTTATTTCAAGTCAAATGAACTTCTACCATTTGATATAAAACCCAGTAACTTTTCAGGATACCCTTCACTAAGATGCAATGACTTGTTTTGGACAAAGTATCTCAAATATAGATGATGTTTACTCATAGTCAAAATTAGCCAAACAGAAACATTCTAATTATCTTAGATGCACAATCAGGTAACAGTTCAGTCTGTCCCAGTCAAATGCTGCTGAAAGAAACAATGTACTTGGTAAGATGTGCTGTTTCTGAAGCACAGCATTGCTGCTGCAAACAGAAGCATCGTGGTTCTGCTGGGCAGGGTGCGAACCGCAGGTTGGATCCGGTCAGTGCAACATGCAGCAGCATCACAGCAGAGCCTGTGCCAACTGCTGCTGGTCTGCTGCTCTCAAGGGTTCATCCGACAGGCAAACTCTCACAGGTTTCTGTCCAAAAGTCCTTCACAAAACTTCAACTTGAAGTTGCTGGAATCTGTGTCCTAAAGCAGCAGTCTTTTAATAATAACTGATTTGATTAGATGAAGCTTTGATCTAATTTTATCAGGAATTATAAGTGGAGAAAGCACTGAGCCCACTGCTGCAGAATCAGCTCTTATCCAGCAGGGCTGACATGACTGAAGAGGTATGGAACCGTGTTGTGTCAAATTCTAAATTAATATGCAATTCTCAAGTGACAATTCCATTTGCAGTTTGATCACGCAATTTGAAGATATATTTTGCAATTTAGAATTCAAAATTATAATTCAGTAAAACAACTAGAAAAAATAATATATGAAATAAAAACATCAACTGCCTTTTAAATTGTCTTCTTTTTTTGATGTTGTAATTCAAATCAAAATGTATTTTGCAATTTACAATTCAATATGCAATTTGACCTTTCATTTGGAAAATGTTTTTTTCTATTTACTATAGAATATTTAAAAATGACATTTCAGTTCATGGTTTGCTTTAAATTTATTTGGAAGTAATTCAAAATGTATTGCATTGGAAAATGCCATGCTGTTTTTGAGTTAACCTTCAAATGAAATTGCAAAACAGCGCCCTTTGGTGTAACGCATATTCGTTTGTGTAGCATCGCTCTTTATGTAGGTCAACGTTCAATTTGAAACGCAAACTGTCAGAAACTCATCAGGGCGGGGCCTACCGCCTTCCAAAATGTGATAAATCCTGCTTCCACTTCCTTTGTCTGACCAATTCAAAATATGAAAAAACTCCACTAGCCAATGAAATTATTTGGCGTTGGAAGTTAGAGAAAAAAGAATGCGTTACCTGCTGATGAATTAGCTTCTGTGTTTAAAACTTCAACTGAATTTTTTGAAGCTCTAAAAATATTTTTTGGAGTACAACTTGGGCTGCTGTGTCCTTAGACAGTGGTTCCAAGCCCCTGGGTCAGAGACCAGTACTAGTCTGTGGGTCACCTGGTTATGGGCTGCAGACAGGAAAAAAAGAAATACATACGCTAACAGATGATTTCTGTTTCGCTTTTCTTCTGGTGCTTAAGGAAGTTTTACTTTGGAAAACTGCCAGATCCTGTTCACTACATCCGTCTATGAATCACTCCTGATGCATGGCAAGTCCTTTACCTCAGTCACGTGACTTAAAGCTGCTACTCGGACAAACCTTTGAATGTTTCACACACACAGATGATAAAGTAGCTGACACAATGGATTAACTTTTATATTCAATTTAGAAATTCCAGTTT
Organism: Oryzias woworae; assembly: GCA_016861445.1. Lineage (NCBI taxonomy): Eukaryota > Metazoa > Chordata > Actinopteri > Beloniformes > Adrianichthyidae > Oryzias > Oryzias woworae. Next base: position 88,577 of record BOLG01001560.1, read on the forward strand.
TAAGACAGTTGTGTCATTTTATTTTGCTTTATTTATCCTTCCCACCTTTAAAGTCAGACATGGCTAAAGTTAGCATCCTGTTGTTAGCATCTACTTTGACGTTAAAGGGAGATAATTTTCAACACAAAGTCTAATCCCGGGCTCACACCGCATGCGATCTGACTCCAGTGCAGCTACGGTGCGGATGACAGACTCTTTACATAACATGAAAAGTGCGAGAGCCCTTCACACTGCATCCAGTTCGGTCTGGCCTTTGCGGCGATCCAAATCCGTTTCGTTGGCTTCACATTTTTGCCGGACGCCGGAGCAGGCCTTAGCCCTTTATTGTGAATTTGCGGCAAATGAAACGACCTAAACCAGAAATCCTGCAAGAGAATGTAAAGTGCATCCGGAACATTTTTAAAAAAACTTTTTTGCGAAACATGATCAAATTTGTATAAGCCTTATAAAAGACAAAAGTGTTAATACAAGTGTGAGTCATCTGCCATGGGTAGATCGCTCCGCAGCCGCGCTGGAGCCGGACCGCATGGAGCGTGAGCCCGATGTAAGGGCATATTCAGGCTGGACACATTTGGCTCGTTTAAAGTGAACCAGAGTTTGTTGTCCCTGATAATTTGGAACAAAGTTTCATTCTGAATACGCTCAAGCAAACCCTGGTCCGGAACCAGGAACCGCTCTCTCACCCTTCAAAGTGGTCTCAGACTGAGCTTCGGTTCGCTTTGAGATTTCTCAGTTTGAATACAAAAAGCTCTGTGAGCAGAATAACTGGACCAAAACGGCCTCTGTAGCCGATGGTCACATGATGTAAACATAATAGGAATGAAGCCACATCTGAGCCAAACGTAAATGACAAATGTAAAGCATTGATTGTTGTGTTATCAAAGAGGAACTAACTCCTCTGATTGTTTACTTGCTAGAAGGTTTATTTGAACACAACTGAGAATGCTTCTTACATGCTTTTCTGTGTCTCGTTACACGGCATGTGCTGCTGTGACATCATGCTAAAAGCTAGCTTGTAGCTCAACGATGAGACACAGAAACTCATTGAAATGTGATCGGGTGAATGCAGGCTGATTCAAACAACTTTTAATGTGATCCACATTGTTTCTCACTGTTTTCCTGTCAATCTATTTGACGTCAGTGCTTATCCTCCTTCCTTCAAACCCGACATCTCCTCAGTACCACAGCTGTTAGCATCCTCTGAGTTAAAGCACACACAGCACGTCTTCTTGTCAGTAACCGTCTTGCAGCATTCCTCTGCTGTGTCAAAGTAACCAGTAAAAATTGTTGTTCCTGATGTTCAAAACTGATAATCAAAATTTAAAGTTTAGATAAGCTAACCATCTCAAAGAGGACTTTTAAGTGCGACTTTCTCTTGGTGTTTTGTAATTCCTGGCTAATTTCTGAAGAGACCTTTAGTCACATGGTTTTGTTTACAAAATCTCCTCTAGACGGCACTCTGAGTTCAGATCACAGGCAGTCTGGAACAAATGATTTTTCCAGTCTGAATACACCCTAAGTTTATACCATACAAATGGGTATGTTTTTTTGTTATGGTGCATAAATATGTGTATGCCCAGAATGTATTCATCTACTTTAAATTCTGACAGAAAAACCTTCTATAGAGAGTTGAAGCATTTGTTTGTCCACGTGGATTGATGTGAACTCCAGCGGTGGATAAAGACAAATGGCTTTTATGAGCCTCAGAGGCAAAATCTAGAAAGAAAAACGTACAACTAGGCCAGGTCCTTGATTTCTGCTCTGAAACATTTTCACTGAACTCTGAAAGAGCCAGCATGGAGCCTAAACCTTTACCACTTTTGACGGGCAAAGAGACAGCAGCTCAGAGTCAATGGACACACTGTAAAAACTGAAAAATATTCAAGTGAAACATCTTCATGTCATAATAAAGAGGTCTTCATTATTCTCTCAGAAGCACATGGAAAGGAGACAGAAAAGATCAGGACGGGAAATTCAAATCAGACTAAATGAATCAAATTGTCTTGTCAATCCAAGTTTGATTTCAAACAATTACTAATGAATCCTGCTCTATCCTACCTCTGTCAGCAGGTACCTCCAGGTGTTCTTCGGGTTGAGCCAAACCTGAAACTTTGAGGTAAAGCTGGGAAACTCTGCGCTCAAATATAAACTGGTGACACGCTTGTTGCTTTCATGAAGAGACCAGAAGAGTTTAGCAGCAAAAACAGCAGATAAAAAAGGTAAGGATGACAGAGTGCACCTGATGACCTTTTCAGGATTAAGGGCTTTTAATTTTGTGTGTGTTTGAATGGCAAAAGCTCTGGATCTTCTCTCATTTCTAGTCACATGAACTTTCTACACTGATGTGTAATTGGAGAAGTATACTACATGACCAAAAGTATTGGCTCCCCCATTCAAATGGTCAGAATCAGGTGTCCTGATCTCTTGTCCTGCAGTATGAATCAAGCCCTCAGACATGCAGACTGTTTTCACAAACATTTGTGAAAGAAAGTTTTGCTCTCAGGAACTCTGGGAATTCCAGTGTGGAACTGTCTTAGGATGCCACCTGTGCAACAAGTCCAGTGGTGAAATGTCCTCTCTCTTAAATATTCTACAGTCAGCTCTCAGCTCTATCAGAACAAAATCTAGGAGTTTGGGAACAACTGCAACTCAGTGATAGACCACGTAAACTGACGGAAAAGGGTTGCAGCGGATGTTGAAGCTCATAGTGCTCATTCTGCACAGATCGCTGCAGAGCTCCAAACTTCATGTGACCTTCAGGTTATCCCAAGTAGCTTCATGGAATGGGTTTCCATAGCCAAGCAGCTGCATCCAAGACACATAACCAAGTGCAAAGTAAAGCGTGGGATGCAGTGATGTAAAGCACGCCGCCACTAGACTCTAGAGCAGTGGAGACGCCTTCTCTGGAGTCATGAATCACACTTTTCCATCTGGAAATCTGATGGACGAGTTTGGGTTTGGAGGTTGCAGGAGAACAGTACATTTCAGACTGCATTGTGTTGAGTGTGAAGTTTGGTGGAGGAGGAATGATGGTGTGGGCTTGTTTTTCAGGACCTGGGCTTGGCCCCTTAGTTCCGATGAAAAGAACTCTGAATGCTTCAGGATACCAGAACGAAGGAGGGTGTAAGGACAGAGATGTTCAGCTTAGTCTGTTTAACAACCAGCTATTGTTTACTTTTATATGTTTGACTTTATGTTCTTGCCATATACTGATGTCAGTCCAATGAGACGGCTATGGCTGTGATATTGGGCTACAGAAATAAAAATAAAATTGAATTGAACCAGAACATTCTGAACAATTCCATGCTCCAAACCATGTGGGAACAGTTTGGAGCGGCTGGTGCCAGGCTAGCAGTCTGGTGTGGAGGAACTGGACTGTTCTGCAAAGAGTCCTGACCTGAACCCCATAGAACACTTTTGGGATGCAGAAACCAACCAGGATTATTGCTGCTTTTGTTGTTTTCGTTGTTGTCTGCATACTGTGACTGTTTTCCCTCCTTTGTGCTCATTATTCTAGTTTCAGGTGCATGAATCTACTCAAGCGTTGAGTTTGCAGTTTGAAAGTTTCCTTGTTTTGTTATCAAATGTCATTTTCATGTAGTTCACCCCTCATTTGTATTCACCTTCATTATTTCTGTCAAAGAAACAAAAACGTGAAAATAAAAAATTCCACGTTTCAACAGGGTCTTTTTAAACAGTGCAGAAGCATGACTGCAATATTTTAAACATATGTTTTTGGAAGAACAGGGAGAGAGCAGTCCTCCTGCCCTTTTTCCTTCTTTACTAAAAGGTAGTAAAACAAAATCCATTAGAAAATTCAACATACAAACCCAGCACCCAGAATGAGGAGTAATGTTAACAATCCTGACTCAAGCAGGCTGAAGGCTGAAGGCAAGGTCAGCTGTGATCCAAAGCATGGCCAAGAGGTCATCCTGCGACACCAAGATGAAAACTTGAAATTTGAGAAACTTAAAAATACTGACTGAGCAGAAAATGTCTGACAATGCCTGAGTGTCTTACCAGAGCTGGCAGGTCAGGAGGTTCTGTCAGATGAAAGCAGAGTGGTGAGCTCCAGTGCACAGGCTGACAGGAACCCTGACGCTTTTCCTGACAAAACTTCCACCAAGTTTACTTCATCAAACTACAAACATTTGTCATCCTCTAGTTGTCCTCAATGTCTTCATCATGGTTTGACTATTTCATGAAGCACATCAGAAATGAGAGATAGAAAGGGACTTAGGAAGAAGAACTGCTGTCTTTCTCAGACATTTTAATTAAGGAGAGATGTAACTGTTGGATCCAAAAGCGCCTGAGGTCAGCGGTTTCTGGAGCATCAGCAGCATTCTGTTAAATAAGGAGGCAACATGCTGTGAGCTGCTCTGAGTTACACCTGCACAGCTCCACCAGCGCATGAGTGATGTGCTGCTTTACGCACTTCTTAGACAGTGTCACTCACACGCCCACAGGTGTCACTGCCGATGCTGCACGAGTCACATCACTTCATCTTTTTTTATCTCTCTGCTGGTTGTTATCTCCACATATGCTTCAGTTTGCATTTCATTTGCATTTGAACTTAGACAAGTTCTGCAAAATCCTAAATGTAGATCCCGCCATGTTCCAGAGCTGCAGGCCTGGTGGAGGCTGCAGAGGGCCAGGAGCAGAGGGAGTCATCGCGTTAATTGGTGCTTCTGTGTTTTCTTCAGAAAAAAGACAGAATGTCTCCCATCTCATGTGGGGCACAAGGTCAGTGGAAAATGCACCATCTCAGCACTGCTTGTCTCTGACACACAGAGCTTGTTAAATCCAGGGTTCCAGTGCCTCAGCACTGCAGTCTTCCATGTGCTCCTGAGCTCAGTCAACTATTTCATGTTTTCTGAGAGAAAACTCAGCTTTGAAACAGATCCAACAGAAGAACTGAAGACTACACAGTGTTTAAGTAAGTAACACCTTACTGTGACATTTTTAATAAAGAGTGGCACAACCAAGGTCAAGAATCAAGAAGACAAGCATGAACATGTACATATTTGCACACACATGCATGAACACACACAGTACCTGTCCCTTCATGCATAGGCACACATAAACACAAGGACACGCACACACATACAAAAACATGCCTGCACAGACACACACTGACCCACATAAACACACGGACACACACACACACACTGACACATACACACATGGACACACAAACACACACATGCCCTTTCACCCTCCTTTGCGGTAAGGAAAAACCCTATTTTTGGGGGGACTAAGAAACCTCAGGGTTTCCCACATGAAGGAGAGATCCTCAACCCCGGATGGACAGGAGATGTGTTAGAACTATTAAAGAAAAGTGAGTTAATTAATTCTATAACTACATGGTTGAATAACAAATATATGTCTAACAAACAAACACATTTAGATAAACAGCTGCAAGTTAAGATAACAGCTAAATATTAAATAAACAACGACATGCTTGAATAGTGTATCAGATGGGCTTCATCCAGTAGGAGTTGTGGAAACAGCTGGGGTTGCTGGAAGAGCCAAAGGCGAGGTCACAGCCAAAGACAGGAGTGGGAGGGGCCAAAGGCGAGGTCACGGCCAAAGACAAGAGCGGGAAGAGCCAAAGGCAAGGTCACAGCCAAGGACAGGAGCAGGAAGAGCCAAAGGCAAGGTCACAGCCAAGGAAAGGAGCAGGAAGAGCCAAAGGCAAGGTCACAGCCAAGGACAGGAGCAGGAAGAGCCAAAGGCATAGTCACGGCCAAGGACAGGAGCGGGAAGAGCCAAAGGCGAGGTCACAGCCAATGACAGAAACACAGGTGAGGCAAGGTCACAGCCAAGGACAGGAGCACAGTTGAGGCGAGGTCACAGCCAAAGACAGGAGCAGGAAGAGCCAAAGGCGAGGTCACGGCCAAAGACAGGAGCGGGAACAGCCAAAGGCGAGGTCACGGCCAAGGACAGGAGCGGGAAAAGCCAAAGGCAAGGTCAAAGCCAAGGACAGGAGCAGGAAGAGCCAAAGGCGAGGTCACGGCCAAGGACAGGAGCGGGAAGAGCCAAAGGCGAGGTCATCAGCCAAAGAAATGAGCGGGTAGAGCCAAAGGCGAGGTCACAGCCAAGGACAGGAGCACAGTGAGGCGAGGTCACAGCCAAGGACAGGAGCACAGGTGAGGCGAGGTTACAGCCAAAGACAGGAGCAGGAAGAGCCAAAGGCGAGGTCACGGCCAAAGACAGGAGCGGGAAGAGCCAAAGGCGAGGTCACGGCCAAGGACAGGAGCACAGGTGAGGCAAGGTCACGGCCAAAGACAGGAGCAGGAAGAGCCAAAGGCGAGGTCACGGCCAAAGACAGGAGCGGGAAGAGCCAAAGGCGAGGTCACAGCCAAGGACAGGAGCACAGGTGAGGCAAGGTCACGGCCAAAGACAGGAGCAGGAAGAGCCAAAGGCGAGATCACGGCCAAAGACAGGAGCAGGAAGAGCCAAAGACGAGGTCATGGCCAAAGACAGGAGCAGGAAGAGCCAAAGGCGAGATCACGGCCAAAGACAGGAGTGGGAGGGGCCAAAGGAGAGGTCACGGCCAAAGACAGTAGTGGGAGGGGCCAAAGGCGAGGTCACGGCCAAAGACAGGAGCGGGAAGAGCCAAAGGCGAGGTCACAGCTAAGGACAGGAGCACAGGTGAGGCGAGGTCACAGCCAAAGACAGGAGCACAGGTGAGGCGAGGTCAAAGCCAAGGACAGGAGCACAGGCGAGGCGAGGTCACGGCCAAAGACAGGAGCAGGAAGAGCCAAAGGCGAGGTCACGGCCAAAGACAGGAGCGGGAAGAGCCAAAGGCGAGGTCACAGCCAAAGAAAGGAGCGGGAAGAGCCAAAGGCGAGGTCACGGCCAAGGACAGGAGCGGGAAGAGCCAAAGGCGAGGTCACAGCCAAAGAAAAGAGCGGGAAGAGCCAAAGGCGAGGTCACAGCCGAAGACAGGAGCGGGAAGAGCCAAAGGCGAGGTTACAGCCAAGGACAGAAGCACAGTTGAGGCGAGGTCACAGCCAAGGACAGGAGCATAGGTGAGTGGAGGTCACGGTCAAAGACAGGAGCGGGAAGAGCCAAAGGCGAGGTCACGGCCAAAGACAGGAGCAGGAAGAGCCAAAGGCGAGATCACGGCCAAAGACAGGAGTGGGAGGGGCCAAAGGAGAGGTCACGGCCAAAGACAGGAGTGGGAGGGGCCAAAGGCGAGGTCACGGCCAAGGACAGGAGTGGGAGGAATCAAAGGCGAGGTCACTGCCAAAGACAGGAGTGGGAAGAGCCAAAGGCGAGATCACGGCCAAAGACAGGAGCAGGAAGAGCCAAAGGCGAGATCACGGCCAAAGACAGGAGTGGGAGGGGCCAAAGGAGAGGTCACGGCCAAAGACAGGAGTGGGAGGGGCCAAAGGCGAGGTCACGGCCAAGGACAGGAGCACAGGTGAGGCGAGGTCACAGCCAAAGACAGGAGCACAGGTGAGGCGAGGTCACAGCCAAGGACAGGAGCACAGGCGAGGCGAGGTCACGGCCAAAGACAGGAGCGGGAAGAGCCAAAGGCGAGGTCACAGCCAAAGAAAGGAGCAGGAAGAGCCAAAGGTGAGGTCACAGCCAAAGACAGGAGCAGGAAGAGCCAAAGGTGAGGTCACAGCCAAGGACAGGAGCACAGGTGAGGCGAGGTCACGGCCAAAGACAGGAGCAGGAAGAGCCAAAGGCGAGGTCACGGCCAAAGACAGGAGCGGGAAGAGCCAAAGGCGAGGTCACGGCCAAAGACAGGAGCGGAAAGAGCCAAAGGCGAGGTCACGGCCAAAGACAGGAGTGGGAAGAGCCAAAGGCGAGGTCAAAGCCAAGGACAGGAGTGGGAGGGGCCAAAGGAGAGGTCACTGCCAAGTACGGGAGTGGGGGGGGCCAAAGGCGAGGTCACAGCCAAGGACAGGAGCACAGGTGAGGCGAGGTCACAGCCAAAGACAGGAGCACAGGTGAGGCGAGGTCACAGCCAAGGACAGGAGCACAGGCGAGGCGAGGTCACGGCCAAAGACAGGAGCGGGAAGAGTCAAAGGCGAGGTCACAGCCAAGGACAGGAGCAGGAAGAGCCAAAGGCGAGGTCACGGCCAAAAACAGGAGCAGGAAGAGCCAAAGACGAGGTCACAGCCAAGGACACGAGCAGGAAGAGCCAAAGGCGAGGTCACGGCCAAAGAAAGGAGCGGAAAGAGCCAAAGGCGAGGTCACGGCCAAAGACAGGAGCGGGAAGAGCCAAAAGCGAGGTCAAAGCCAAGGACAGGAGCAGGAAGAGCCAAAGGCATAGTCACGGCCAAGGACAGGAGCGGGAAGAGCCAAAGGCAAGGTCACAGCCAAGGACAGAAGCACAGGTGAGGCGAGGTCACAGCCAAGGACAGGAGCACTGTTGAGGCGAGGTCACGGCCAAAGAAAGGAGCGGAAAGAGCCAAAGGCGAGGTCACGGCCAAGGACAGGAGCACAGGTGAGGCAAGGTCACGGCCAAAGACAGGAGCAGGAAGAGCCAAAGGCGAGATCACGGCCAAAGACAGGAGCAGGAAGAGCCAAAGACGAGGTCATGGCCAAAGACAGGAGTAGGAAGAGCCAAAGGCGAGGTCACAGCCAAGGACAGAAGCACAGGTGAGGCGAGGTCACAGCCAAGGACAGGAGCACTGTTGAGGCGAGGTCACGGCCAAAGAAAGGAGCGGAAAGAGCCAAAGGCGAGGTCACAGCCAAAGACAGGAGCGGGAAGAGCCAAAAGCGAGGTCAAAGCCAAGGACAGTAGCAGGAAGAGCCAAAGGCATAGTCACGGCCAAAAACAGGAGCGGAAAGAGCCAACAGCGAGGTCACAGCCAAGGACAGGAGCAGGAAGAGCCAAAGGCATAGTCACGGCCAAGGACAGGAGCGGGAAGAGCCAAAGGCGAGGTCACAGCCAAAGACAGGAGCGGGAAGAGCCAAAGGCGAGGTCACGGCCAAAAACAGGAGTGGGAGGGGCCAAAGGCGAGGTCACGGCCAAAGACAGGAGCACAGGTGAGGTGTGGTCACAGCCAAGGACAGGAGCACAGGTGAGGCGAGGTCACAGCCAAGGACAGGAGCACTGTTGAGGCGAGGTCACGGCCAAAGAAAGGAGCGGAAAGAGCCAAAGGCGAGGTCACGGCCAAAGACAGGAGCGGGAAGAGCCAAAAGCGAGGTCAAAGCCAAGGGCAGTAGCAGGAAGAGCCAAAGGCATAGTCACGGCCAAAGACAGGAGCGGGAAGAGCCAAAGGCGAGGTCACGGCCAAAAACAGGAGTGGGAGGGGCCAAAGGCGAGGTCACGGCCAAAGACAGGAGCACAGGTGAGGTGTGGTCACAGCCAAGGACAGGAGCACAGGTGAGGCGAGGTCACAGCCAAGGACAGGAGCACTGTTGAGGCGAGGTCACGGCCAAAGAAAGGAGCGGAAAGAGCCAAAGGCAAGGTCACGGCCAAAGACAGGAGCGGGAAGAGCCAAAAGCGAGGTCAAAGCCAAGGGCAGTAGCAGGAAGAGCCAAAGGCATAGTCACGGCCAAAGACAGGAGCGGGAAGAGCCAAAGGTGAGGTCACAGCCAAGGACAGGAGCGGGAAGAGCCAAAGGCGAGGTCACGGCCAAGGACAGGAGCACAGACGATCTACCTGGAAACAGGTGGATCTAGTTAGCTAGCAATCTCTGATTGAATAAGCCTGTTTTTTCTGGGTTTAGGAGGAGGTAATTAACTGCCATCCAAATCTTGATGTCACTGATGCAGGCATTGAGTTTCTCTAAGCGGTCATTCTGGTCAGGTTTAATGGATAAATACAACTGTGTGTCATCCGCATAACAGTGAAAATTCATTCCGTGTTTCCTGATTATATTCCCTAGAGGCAGCATGTAAAGCATAAACAGGATGGGTCCTAGAACTGAGCCCTGTGGGACTTTGTGGCTAACTCCACTATAATGGGAGGAATGTCCATTTACCTGAACAAACTGGTACCTATCAGATAAATAGGATTTAAACCATTGAAGGGCAGATCCTCTGATCCCCATGTCATGCTCTAGTCTCTGGAGTAAGATGCTGTGGTCTATAGTGTCAAAGGCTGCACTAACATCTCATAGGACCAGAATAGAGATTAATCCCTTTTCTGTGGCCAGTAACATGTCATTAGTGACTCTAACTAGTGCAGTTTCAGTGATATGGTGAGGTCTGAACCCTGACTGGAAATCTTCAAAGAGGCTATTGTCCTGTAGGTGGCAGTATAGCTGTTTAACTACAACTCTTTCTAATATCTTTGAGATAAAGGGGAGATTTGATATTGGTCTATAATTGGCCAGAATGCCAGGATCTAAACTGGGCTTTTTCAGAAGAGGTTTAAAAACTGCATATTTAAAAGACTGTGGCACATAACCTTTTTCTACGGAATTATTTATAATTGTTAAAATTGATTCATTAATCGAGGAGAAGGTTTATTTAAAAAGCTTAGTGGTGATTGGGTCTAAAAGACAAGTTGCGCTTTTGGAGGATGTAATAAGTGATGTTACTTCTGTTGGATCTACAGCAGTGAAGCAATCTAATGTTACAGAGGTTTCTATAGATGCCTTTGTTTCTACTGTTTTAGCCTGATCTGGGCTGATAGTAGGGATAACTTTGTTCAGCTTTTGTCTAATATTTAGGATTTTACTATCGAAGAATGAAAGAAATTCCTCAGAGCTGAGAGTAGGAGGAATATGTGGTTCCACTGAGCTGTGACTGCTGGTCAGTCTGGCTATAGAACTAAAAAGAAATCTCGGATTATTTCCATTCTGTGATATTAAAGCTGAATAGTATTGGGCTCTGGCTTTACGCAGAGATTTTTTTATAATTTAAAAGGCTATATTTCCAGCTATTCAGGGACTACTCTGAGCCGGATCGGCGCCATTCTCTTTCTAACTTACGGGTTACTTGTTTGAGGGAACTTATTTCATTGTTAAACCACGGTGATACTCGGTTTTGTCTAAATAGTTTTGATTTCAAAGGAGCAACAACATCAAGTGTTCTCTGAGGGCCTCCATGGAGTCATCAACAAACTGATAATTTTTTTCTGGGACTGAAACTATGGGAGCTGCTCTCAGAGTGTTTGCTCAGCATGTTACTGAATATTGGTTGGTCTGTAAGTTTAAATTCAGTTACAGAACAATCAGTCAATGTTCTTCTGAGCTGTTCTATATTTATGGGAACGGTGGACTTTTCTAGAACAAACTGAAAGGTGATTAGAAAGTGATCTGAGAGTGTGGGGTTATGAGGGAGCACACACAGCTGATCTCTATTCCATGAGTTAGTTAAAACAAGGTCCAGGGTATGCTTGTGACAATGAGTGGGTTCTTTTACATTTTGTGTGAAACCAACATTATCTAGTAAAGCTGAGAAAGCATTTCCTAGACAGTCACTACGGTCATCAACATGAATATTAAAATCCCCTACTATTATTATTTTACCAGAATCTACCAGAAATTTCTGTTAGGGCTAGCAGGCTAAGTTTGTTATCATTGATTAACTCATTGACTAAAAGGGACTTAGAGGAAATGGATCTAATGTTTAGTAACACACATTTAATGACATCATGATTTTGCTTGTTGTTATTGAGAGTATTAGTAGCTTTTACTTTTAGATTTCTGTGTTTTACTCGCCTTTTACTCGCCTTTCAGTGCATAAGCTAAAGCTAGCAGCTGCTGGACTAACTATGTGCTGTGTTGGGGTTTGCTCTGATGCTAAAGGGAACTCAGAGGAGAGTTTTAAACTGCTGCTCTGTGCCCAGAATCTGTCCCTGGGTTGTCAGGTTGTACTGTGAATGCGAAAAGAAATGTTCTTAGAAAGAAGAGCTGCACCGTCAAAAGTGGGATGGATGCCATCTCTACGCATGAGACCGGGCTTCCCCCAAAACGCGCTCCAATTGTATACAAAGCTAACGCCGTTTTGTGGGCACCATCTAGCTAACCAGCGGTTAAATGATGAAAAGTGGCTGTACATTTCATCACTGATTATGTTTGGGAGCGGACCAGAGAAAATGACAGTGCCCGACATCAACCGACTTAGCAAGTTTACACACAGATTCAACATTTAATTTAAGAACTTCTGATTGTCTCCGTCGGGTGTCATTACCACCTGCGTGAATCAAAACTCGATGGAACCTGGGTTTACTCTGAGCTAACATTCTAAGGTTTCCTTCTATGTCACCAACTCTGGCTCCTGGATAACACCTGACTGTGGCCGTCGGGAGCTTCACGTGTCTAACTTCAGAGGAACCGATAACTAGAGTTGACGGTTCATCTGGCGTGTTGCAGAGGGGAGAAAACTTAATATGTAGCGGGATCTTCGGTAGCTCTAAGTGTTTACGTTTAGCACTATGCTTCCTTCCCACCGGTACAAACCCATCCTGAGTTTTCCCTGGCTGCTTCCCGGGATGGGCTTGAGTGCTGGGCAGTTTCATTCCGGTATTGCGAGCTGCACTAAGGCTACACTTAACACATCTGCCACTATCATCACTAAAGGAGGCAGGATCTTCACTGAACATATGACACATGGAGCAGGACAGAGGAGTGAAAGCAGACGAGGTAGAAGCCATGCTAGCACTTAGCAAAGGCTAGCTGAGTTTGGCTAAGGGGAAGTAACTATGTCGTGAACTGCTTAGACAGCAGTAGTTACTCACTAGATTGCTAAAGAAGACACTTGTAATGTTTGAACACCAAAACAAGATAACGATAAGTTATATATTACCAAAATGGACTCTCAATGACTGGAGCAGCAAAGATCAAAGACCAAACACTGGTTACGCTCACCCGGAAATGACGTCCTTAGGAAATAATAAACAGGATGTTCTGGGCAAGCCCACAGGGTAAGACAAACACACACACACAGAGACACACAAACACATATGGATGCACAAACATACAGACCCACGAACACACACCGACAAATGGACACACACACACACACATACGACACACCAACACATACGGATGCACAAACATACAGACCCACGAACACACACAAACACGTGGACACACACACACACACACCGACACATGGACACACACACACACACACCGACACATGGACACACAAACACATGGACACACACACACCGACACACAAACATACGGATGCACAAACATACAGACCCACGAACACACACAAACACATGGACACACACACACCGACACATGGACACACACACCGACACATGGACACATGGACACACACATACACAGACATACACGGATGCACCAACATACAGACCCACGAACACACACGGACACATGGACACACACTCACCGTTACATGGACACATGGACATACACCCACACACACAGGACACATGGACACACACACCGACACATGGACACACACACCGACACATGGACACACAGACACATGGACACACAGACACATGGAGGCACACATACAAACACATGCGTGAAAACATAAACATGCACCCACTTGCACTCATGCACACACATCGTTCACAAATATGACTTGTACCTTTGAGCTATCAGGTGACGGCAGAATTACTGCCTTTCCCCATAAGAACTTGAGACACCGGAGCCTTCAGTCTCCATTCTGTGGAACCAAATTCCTGCTTCAGCTTGGGAAACAGACACCATTAAGACTGGACCTTAAAACTTTTGTCTTGACAAAGTACCTTTAGCATGGCATGGGTGGCCTTAAGTCATACCGCCTGTATTACTGCTGAAGGCTAACTGAGTCATTTTAGGATTTATTGTTGTATTTTTCTTGCAAATGTTCCAGTGTTTTCCTGTTTTGCTCTATGAAAACAACTAATCACTGTTGTTCTCCTTGAATTTGGTTCTACAGGAAGCTTCTTTTTAAACTTCTGTTTAGAGGGAGTTATCTTGCCCCCTATTTCCATTTGTTTGCTCAGTATTCAGTATGAGGTTTACACTGAAAGTACGTGTTTGTAATCTCCTGTTCACATACAAACAATGGTACAAAAAGGAATCTGTCAGTCTCTGATTGTGCCAGTTATCCCACTTACAAAATATGACAAGTCTGTAGTGTTTATCATACAAACACTTACTAGACAAATTATAGGGAAAAATGAATTAAATTGTAAATGTTTTTAAAGATTTTGTTTTTTGCATTTGGAGTGCATTATTCATTTTATCTAATTTTTTTGCTCTTCAAATTGTTTCTGTCTTTTCAGCATCATGCAAGCTGAGTGTCTGGATGAGACCTCATGAGCTCTGCACACCCATCACCACCAAACTTACTCTAAACTCCATCTGTCTCCTGCTGAAACTTGAGACTTGTTTTGGTCATCAGCACAATGGTTCAGCCCAAACCTCTGTTCTCATTCAAGCAGTCAATTCTCCTCAGATCTGGATCAGACCAGAGAAAGGAGCCTGAAGCAAACACTGCCATTGCTGCTTTCTTTTGTTCTGCTTGTGTAAAATGAGCCCTATCCTTTCATACAAGAGGATCATATGATCGTTTCTTTGTAACTTTGGCTGCAGATTCCTTCTCTCATCAAGGGGGAAATCGCTTCTCTATCCACAAAACCCCTTCAAGAATCTCATAGAAGTTCCTGGTCCCCTCACCTCATGAGGAGGGGTCCTCTAGCCAGGCCATGAACCGGTGATCTCATCACATCTGAGCCTGGGGGTGTCCGTGTCCCTGTGGTGCTGGTTCTGGTGAATAAGTGTGTTGTGTCTTATATTCATGTATCCTCCAGGCCACTAAGAAGTTGTAGAGTGAGAGAATGTAGGTGAAGAGGAGATGGTGTGTATGATAGACAAAATGGATAACTGTTGTTGGAACATTAAAAAAGTGCCCGTTAAGTAACTACGTTCCTCTTCTTATGCACCAACATTACATTTTTGGAGATGAGTGATCCTACATCTTTTTTCTGCCCAGCTGGAGACCGCAGCATGTCTGACATGCAGTCTCATCCACATCCCTCCAAACCAAAGTACAAGCAGGACACCCACCGGAGTCCTCCTCTTGCTGCAGCACAAAAACCTGTTCAAAGCTGTATCTTCCAGCACCATCCCTGTGCTTCTTGTGTCAGGTAGTTAGTGCAGATGCATTCTTCCTGATCTGGACTACATTGATGCTGTCCTGAAAGCCCCTCCTTCACCTGATGTTGCTTCACTGAGATCCTTCCTGGATTTGGTCTCCTGGTACTCCAAGTTCCTGCCCAACTTTGCAACTGTTGTGGCCTCCATGCGCGCCTGTGCCAAGGACAAGAACACGTCTACCTGGACCTCAGCGGCACAAACCAGTTTTGAGGAAGTTAAGCAACTCCTTGTGAATTGTGATGCACTTGCATCTTTTGATTCTGCACTACATGTTGTGGTGTCCCCTGATACCACCACAAAGGGGATGGGTTGAGCTGAGATGCGTATTGCTTGCTGGTCTGCTCTCCTTTTGTGTTTTGATAACCACATCATTCACCGACCAGGCTCTCATTTGTCTGACAAATAACAAAACTGCTAGTACACATGCTGCTACCTGCAGCCTGTCCCACTTCCTGATGGACCATGGAAGAAGCTTGAAGTTGACATTGCCGGACCTTTCAGGTATCTGTCTCTGCTTACAGATTTGTCATCACACTGACTGATTACTACTCTAAGTGGCCTGAACCTGCTTTTTTACCTACTGCTACAACTTATGATATCATCCGGTTCTTGTCTGGTCTTTTCCGTTGGCATGGTAACCCAGAAAACATTGTCACAGATAATAGTACACAGTTTACCTCTCAAGTTTTTCCCTCTTTTCTTCTTATGGAAGGCATGACACACAGCAAAACATCCATCTACTACCCAGCTGCTAACGAAGCTGTTGAGAGATTCCACCGTAGTCTCAGGTCCTGCATCCAGACTGCGATTCAACAGTCCCTACCTTGGAAAGAAACTGTGAGAGACTGGCTCCAGGTGTACTGTGCAACTCCACATGCACATCATCTTCTTTTGCACGAACATTACAGAGTGACTGTGACTGTAAAGCGCTATATTATTATACGCTGTTTACCATTGTATCTTTTGCAACACGCACAATAAATCACAAGTTCCATCTTCATAACTTTCCTTAAGATGAGCGTATAAGTCTCAACGGAACTTTAAGACATACTTGTGCTCTTCTCAAGATGCTGCCACACCTCTCTACAATCCTCCAAGGGGACTGGACAGCCCAAAAACTTGCAGCACCTGCCCTGGTCAACCCCCCATATGGGCATAAATAACACTCACAAATACCATAAGTCTTCAGCTGTTTACATGGTCACAGAGAAAAGCGGTTGCATAATGGTGCAAAGCCACTTTTCTCTACGACATCGTCATCTTGCTTATGTTGATTGTGTGAACACTTCACCACTGTAAAGTGTTGCATATTAGCACAAGGATTGTCTTTGCTTCAGATTCAGCTGGAATTTCATCGGTTGTGTCCATGGTTGAAGAGTTTCGGTAGTTGAAAGATTGCACACCAGAGCTAAAGCTGCTGGGGTTTCCTTTAGGCTTTGCGAGCTATTTGACATTTTTAATGCTTTTTGGTGGATATTGTCGTTGTCCTGCTGTGATTGTTGTGAAGAGCTGCAGAAATCAAGTTTGATTCATTTTCTTTGACTCCTCAGTTATTCCACTGACCTGAAAACTTTTGCTAAAGGCTGTTCTGACGCATTTAGCTCAAGCAGCAAGCCATGGCTGTATGTTTTTGCCTAATCCTGTTAATCTATTTGATAGTTCTGCAGGGAGGGGCCCTGAGGTGCTGCAGGAAGCCCTGATTGGACGATCGGGCATGAAGTCATCTGCTGCTTGACGGGGCTTTTGCCTCTAAGTGCTTTCCAGTATGTTTGGAGATCAAAAGGAGCACTCACCAGAGTAGCTCTAATCACCCCCTGTGCTAAAGGCAGGTGTGTGTGCGTGCACTTGTGTGTGTGCATACATGTGTGCGTGGTTTTGGTTCTGTGCTGCGGATATGCAAAGGGTTGCTGGCATTTCCAGAGATAGCCAGGCTGACATTTCTATTGACTTTGATGTTGATAATCTCTCACAAGTTCCCTCAAGCTAACAGATATTTGTGTGTGTGTGATTGTGTGTATGCGTGTGTGTATGTTATTGTGTGTAGCCACACAATAACTGTTTGTGGTGGCAGGTTTTTGGGTCATAGTATCATCAGAGCTCACCCACGGAAATGTCAGAGACTGAGGATTTAATATTTTTGGTAAAAGTCTCTGAAAACAAAGGGGGAAAGTGTTATTTTTATCGCTGTCATTGATCCTCTTGATCTCCCCATGGAGACATCTCAGATTAAAGAGTTTGATATCAGTGTTCGGACAGCTCTTTAATCCTCACTTCTTTTCAGTAGACGTGGGTATGAGTGAGAAAATGGCCTAAATGTGCTGCTCATGAGCAGAAAAGCAAATGTGATTCTGTCAGATTTTCATTGGCTCAGCATAACCCTGAGCCCTGCTGTCAGACTGCATCTCCCCCAGCAGAAAAGAAGAATTTTTACTCTTATTTTGAATTAATTCCCATTTGCATTTTCAGTACTTATAAGTAGCAAGATCATCATCAAGCCTGTCCAGAGAATGTATTTGCTGATGTTTTTTTTTGTCTCTAATCTTTTTTTCTCCTCTTATTTCCTTTCTATTAACTCCAATAAAACATAAAATATGATGTTCAGTTAAAATGTGTTATTTCTCCAGGTCAAGTTTCTAGAATCAAAGTTTGTGCAGAGCCAGAAGAACAGAGGGCCACTCTGCAAGGAATAAAAAAAGAAGAAGAAAGTAATTACACCATGATTTATAGCATACAGACAAATCACTGTGACGGATTTCACTGATTTATGTTCAACACAATCAGTAATTATTTGACTCTAATCTCTACATTTTTTTAAAATTGTAACTCCTTTGGAAAAGTCTTTTTTCTGGACCTGCTGCACGAGCCTGATTGGTTGTTAAGGATGTCTTGGGGAGTGGAGAAGGGGCCGTGATTCCTGCTGAAAGAGTCAGGCTCAAAACCCTAAAATCATACATTCCTTCATTCAAACACGTTGGTATTTCTCTGCCTACAATCTAAAATGTTCTGTTATAAGCATATGACTTTTTGATGATTTATGTGTATATATATTATTTTGCAAATGACAGGCTAATCTTATGGTTACGATAAAATATTACATACATCAATGCAGATACAGTAAACCCCCCTGTATTACATTATGTATCCTACATAAAATAAATATACATTTAAGGCCATTCTTACCTTTTCTATGGTTGACCCAAGTGCAACTTTAAGCTGTGTTCATCAAAGTCTTTTTCTCAGGAGCTGGAGCTTCAAACAGAATCTTCTCACCGACATTTCTGTTCTCTCTAAAAGCACTCTGTCACCAAAAATGAGCATTCTTCTAAATTATCCATATTATCAACCGCTCACCTCGTATGCCTTCAATAAACCACTTAAAAAAATATAATAAAAACTACTACTAAGTCGCTCAGACGAAATAGCAAGAAACAAAATTGAATGCTCGTTATCCGTTTGCTCCAATTTCGTTTTAATATACAAATCGGAATTGGGCATGCTCTGTGCCACTGCTTCAGGTGATAAAAAAGGTTGGTGGTATTTTTATCTTTTAAAAGGAACATTTACTTTTGCACAATTTGCAGTGCACGTTTTTTTGTCAGATTTTAAATAACTAAGATACCTCTATACAGGGGCCAAATTGGCCATTGTTAGATAAAAAAAAAATCTACCAGCCAAATATATTTAACTCTAACACATTTTAACATAATCCTGTGGCCAGCTTGCGCTGTGCAGTGGAACGTTTTGGCCTCTGGTCTATTTTTTGCGTAAGCTGCAAGTGATCTGCATCAATACTGGCAGGCAGTTATGTCAAGACACACGAGAAAATCCAGTAAATTATCAAAATATAACCAGATTTTCACAATAAAACATTGCGAAAAAAAAAAAAAAAAAACAAGCTCTAAATAACCACAGCTGAGCAGAAGTGTCTGACAACCATCGTGGAAAAATACACGTCTGGTGTGATTTGTAAGTGAAAGCGAATGCCGGGATACTGCGCGCACTCCGTTCCGCGGCGCTTCTGTGGCCAGTGTGAACCTGGTGTTAGGCATTTTCCTTTTTAAAAAATGTTTCTGATTTTTTCTGGAAAAATGAAATTGCATTAAAGTAATTTACGAATCGTATGAAGACGTCTTTAATGTCATCTAACTGTAAACTCAAATTTAAACATGCTGAGAAATGAAGGACAGTTTTATGAAAGATTTTCTAATTCTGCCTCCAGTTGATCACATTTCATTTTAAATCAGAACAAAAAACACCTGAAAACAATCAAATGTTTTGGGTTATTGTCATTATAAATCATTATTGAAATTAAATCTGCAGGTTTAAGGAGGATTGAGCACAACATCAGACAGGTCCCAGTTTTCAGTGTAACAGACTCTAATGCTACACAGATGATGCTAAAACAGTCGATTAAATTCTGTTATGATTTAGAAAATGCAGTTTTTATGAATGTTTATGAATTCCTCTTGTTATATTTATCTGCTGCGTCGTAAAGGCCGGTCTGTGAAAATACTGTCTGACTTTAAAACCGGTCCATGATGGGTGAGACACAGAATAGCTAGTTAGCACCATAGCATTAGCGGCTAACAACAGCGAACTTGAAACGGTGGAACAGCTCTACACCCTCTTTAGGGTGCTGTAGGTTTCTTTTGAAGCTACAGCTGCAACCACAGCTGTAGCTTTACCTTCTGTCTGCAGGTGATGCTCTGACTCTGTGCCTTCAGCATCTGCTCTGCCTGTCTGTCTACAACTGTAGATCTGCCTCACCGTCTGCAGTTGTAGCTCTGCCTCTCCGTCTGCAGTTGTAGCTCTGCTTCTCCGTCTGCAGCTGTAGCTCTGCCTCTCCGTCTGCAGTTGTAGCTCTGCCTCTCTATCTGCAGCTGTAGCTCTGCCTCTCCGTCTGCAGTTGTAGCTCTGCCTCTCCGTCTGCAGTTGTAGCTCTGCCTCTCTGTCTGCAGCTGTAGCTCTGCCTCTCCGTCTGCAGTTGTAGCTCTGCCTCTCCGTCTACAGTTGTAGCTCTGCCTCGCCGTCTGCCGCTGTAGCTCTGCCTCTCCGTCTGCAGTTGTAGCTCTGCCTCTCTGTCTGCAGCTGTAGCTCTGCCTCTCCGTCTGCAGTTGTAGCTCTGCCTCTCCGTCTACAGTTGTAGCTCTGCCTCACCGTCTGCCGCTGTAGCTCTGCCTCTCCGTCTGCAGTTGTAGCTCTGCCTCTCCGTCTGCAGTTGTAGTTCTGCCTCTCCGTCTGCAGCTGTAGCTCTGCCTCTCCGTCTGCAGTTGTAGCTCTGCCTCTCCGTCTGGAGTTGTAGTTCTGCCTCTCCGTCTGCAGTTGTAGCTCTGCCTCTCCGTCTACAGTTGTAGCTCTGCCTCACCGTCTGCCGCTGTAGCTCTGCCTCTCCGTCTGCAGTTGTAGCTCTGCCTCTCAGTCTGCAGCTGTAGCTCTGCCTCTCAGTCTGCAGCTGTAGCTCTGCCTCTCCGTCTGCAGTTGTAGCTCTGCCTCTCCGTCTACAGTTGTAGCTCTGCCTCACCGTCTGCCGCTGTAGCTCTGCCTCTCCGTCTGCAGTTGTAGCTTTAACTCTCTGTCTTCCGCTGTACCTTTGCCTCTCTGTCTGCAGTAGTAGCTTTGCCTCTCTGTCTTCTGCTGTACCTTTGCCTCTCCGACTGCAGTAGTAGCTCTGCCTCTCTGTCTGCCGCTGTAGCTCTGCCTCTCCGTCTGCAGTTGTAGCTCTGCCTCTCTGTCTGCAGCTGTAGCTCTGCCTCTCCGTCTGCAGTTGTAGCTCTGCCTCTCCGTCTACAGTTGTAGCTCTGCCTCACCGTCTGCCGCTGTAGCTCTGCCTCTCCGTCTGCAGTTGTAGCTCTGCCTCTCCGTCTGCAGCTGTAGCTCTGCCTCTCCGTCTGCAGTTGTAGCTCTGCCTCTCCGTCTACAGTTGTAGCTCTGCCTCACCGTCTGCCGCTGTAGCTCTGCCTCTCCGTCTGCAGTTGTAGCTTTGCCTCTCTGTCTTCCGCTGTACCTTTGCCTCTCCATCTGCAGTTGTAGCTCTGCCTCTCCGCCTGCAGCTGTAGCTCTGCCTCTCCGTCTGCAGCTGTAGCTCTGCCTCTCCGTCTGCAGTTGTAGCTCTGCCTCTCTATCTGCAGCTGTAGCTCTGCCTCTCTGTCTGCCGCTGTAGCTCTGCCTCTCCGCCTGCAGCTGTAGCTCTGCCTCTCTGTCTGCAGCTGTAGCTTTGCCTCTCCGTCTGCAGTTGTAGCTCTGCCTCTCCGTCTGCAGTTGTAGCTCTGCCTCTCCGCCTGCAGCTGTAGCTCTGCCTCTCCGTCTGCAGTTGTAGCTCTGCCTCTCCGTCTGCAGTTGTAGCTCTGCCTCTCCGTCTGCAGTTGTAGCTCTGCCTCACCGTCTGCCGCTGTAGCTCTGCCTCTCCGTCTGCAGTTGTAGCTCTGCCTCTCCGTCTGCAGCTGTAGCTCTGCCTCTCCGTCTGCAGTTGTAGCTCTGCCTCTCCGTCTGCAGCTGTAGCTCTGCCTCTCCGTCTAGAGTTGTAGCTCTGCCTCTCCGTCTGCAGTTGTAGCTCTGCCTCTCTGTCTGCAGCTGTAGCTCTGCCTCTCTGTCTGCAGCTGTAGCTCTGCCTCTCCGTCTGCAGTTGTAGCTCTGCCTCTCTATCTGCAGCTGTAGCTCTGCCTCTCTGTCTGCCGCTGTAGCTCTTCCTCTCCGCCTGCAGCTGTAGCTCTGCCTCTCTGTCTGCAGCTGTAGCTCTGCCTCTCCGTCTGCAGTTGTAGCTCTGCCTCTCTGTCTGCCGCTGTAGCTCTGCCTCTCCGCCTGCAGCTGTAGCTCTGCCTCTCTGTCTGCAGCTGTAGCTCTGCCTCTCCATCTGCAGTTGTAGCTCTGCCTCTCTGTCTGCATCTACAGATCTGTTGCATGCCCTAATGCTCCAGCGTGATCTCTTCCCCTCAAGCTGCAGCCTGGCCTGCCCCCGTTCTTATCCATCTGGTCCTAACCTCTGTACTTCCAGATTCATGTGGAAATTCTTCATGTTTGAACTGCACTTACACACATTCCTGTCACAAGGCATGTTTTGGGATGCTTCAGCGCACAGCAGGAAAGGGCCTCCTTATGTGGACAGACAGGAATGTAGTCCATCAGTCTCACAGTTAGAGGTGACACCTCTTGTGTTCAGGTTCTACTGTGGACTAAACAATACCTGTTTCTCATTTTTAGCTGCACTGTTGTGACCCTGAATGTTGTTCACATGTGTCAATAATATGTGTTTTCTCATGTTTTCACATGTGAGACCCTCTAGCTGACCTGTGCTGAGAAAGAAAAGAGCAGAAAGCCTATCAGAGTCTGAGAAAACTGAAATCCCTTAACACAGTCCAAAACACTCTCCAGAAAACTCAACAGGATCTATTCCAGCACTGTCTGTGATGGGATGTACTAGCTTTATGTGGAGAAAACTTTACTTTTCTAATAAACCTTGAAAAGCATCTGGTCTTAATTCAAGTTTTTTTAATCTTTATTTTCTACCTTAATCGTTTAAGACATGTACCCAGGTTTGGAAAGACTGCACAGGAATTCAACTGTATTGTTGAGGTTGTAGTAAATCTGAAGTTAAAATTGAAATATAAGGAAAATCAGTTTATGTGTATGACTCAAACTACTACATTTAATTAGACTCAAATTGTTGTACAGATGACTTAGGTTCAACAACACACAGTCCAAGATTCATGAAGGTTACTATTGCTTTGTGTTTCTGTGCTTTGGATCTGAACATTGACAGGATCCAGCCTACTACCTGACATTCCTGTCCTTAAATTTACACTCTCATTTTCTGACTGTAGAAACCTTTCATCATTCAGTCTTTTCTAGTCTTAGACCAAATCTGAATTCTTCCCTTCCCCTACATTTATCCCTCCAAACGGAGAGTTATGGAAAAATAGTGTCTCCGAATTCGGATGTCAATACCACTTGATGATGTCATCAATTGTAGCTGGTTAGCTAAGTTAGCATGGAGCTTCCAGCGCTTGAATATACATAACAACTGCAGTGTTATAACTTTAAACAGGTCATGCTAAAACAAAGTCATTACTTATGCTTAAACATAAACTTCTCAACTCAACTCAACTTTATTTATAAAGCACTTTCAACCAGCAGGAAGCTAAAACAAAGTGCTGTACACACACAAGATAAAAACAAGATAAAAAGACAATAAAAAAACTGATAAAATAATAAGAGCAATAAAATATCAGTAAAAACAGCTGGAGTCTCGTGTGTTAAAAGCAAGGGCATACAAGTGAGTCTTTAAACGAGTTTTAAAAGTGGAAAGTGATGATGTTTCTCTAATATACAAAGGAAAAGAATTCCAGAGCCTTGGACCAGCAATGGCAAAGGCTCTGTCCCCCCTGAGCTTCCGCCTGGACCTCTGTGTTTCCAGAAGGAGCTGATCAGCTGATCTGAGGCACCGGGCCGGCGAATAAGGAGAAAGCAGTTCAGAGAGCTACAGTGGGGCAAAACCATGTAAAGATTTAAAAACAAATAAAAGCATCTTAAAGTTAACTCTAAAATGCACAGGCAGCCAGTGGAGCGATGCTAAAATCTGTGTAATGTGGTCTCACTTACGTCCTCCAACCAGGAGCTGCATTTTGAACACGGAGACGTGAGAGACGTCTGGCTTAGTCCACGGTACAGAGAGTTGCAGTAATCCAGCCGAGAAGTTATGAAGGCGTGGATTACTGTCTCAAAATGTGCAGGGGATAAAAATGGTTTCACCTTTGAAAGTTGCAGAAGATTTAGAAGCTGAGCTTCACCACTGATCTGATCTGGTGATCAAGTTTAAAATGACTGTCCAATTTAAAACCCAAGTTAGAAACAGTTGACTTTAAAAACCCTGTCAAAAAACCCAGATCAGCTGGGGACGGTCCTCCATGATCATTTGAGTCCAAACACCAGTACTTCAGTTTTGTTTTCGTTAAAACTCAGGAAACTCATGGCCAACCAATCCTTAATGATCACTGCAAACATGATACAAGCGGGTTAATAAAGAAACCATTCTTCCTTTTCAGCGGCAGATAGATCTGGCTGTCATCAGCATATAAGGGAAAGGAAACACCATGCCTTCTTAGAATGGTCCCCAGTGGAAGCAGATATAAGCAAAATAGAAGTGGCCCTAGAACGGAACCTTATGGAACTCCAAAGGACACCTGAGCTGTTCTAGATTTAAAGCCATCAATATTAACACACGTAGTCCGTCCTGCTAAGTACAATCTAAACCAATCTAGTGCAGTACCATGAATCCCCACCAAGTTCTGGAGCCTAGAAATTAAAATACTGTGGTCAACTGTGTCGAATGCTGCTGATAGATCCAGCAGAACCAGAACTACATGATCTCCTGCATCAGTTGCCAATAGGATGTCGTTGCTCACCCTCAGTAAAGCAGGCTCTGTACTGTGCTGGGCTCTAAAACCAGACTGGAAGACTTCATAGATTTTATGAGTGCTCAGACATTCCTCCAGCTGTAAGTAAACCACTTTCTCTAAAACTTTTGATATGAAATGCATCTTGGAAATGGGTCTAAAATTAGCCAACACAGAACTGTCTAGACTGGGTTTTTTAAGCAGGGGTTGAACAAGTGCATGTTTAAAAGTGGCAGGGACAACACCAGTGGCCAGACTGCTGTTGATAATGGCAAGAACGGTATGAGCTATAGCAGGGAAGACCTCTTTGAATAGCTTAGGAGGGATGGGATCTAACATAGAACCAATCGTCTTACTTTGTTTAACCAACTTTTCTAAAAATGATAAAGACACCAGCTCAAATGTCTCAAAAATGGCCGAACAGAAAACAGGGGTTGGGGGTAAGCAGAGGGAAAAGTAATCGCAGCCCTTATGTTTATAACCTTGTCAATAAAGAAATTCAGAAAATTGTCACACAAAACAGAGGAAGCTTCTAAAGTTTGCACCTGTGGAGCATTAAGGACATTGTCTATTGTTTTAAACAGTACTCGTGGGTTGTGCTGATTAGAAACAATGATGTTCGACAGATACTCTTGTCTTGCTCTATTAACAGTAGTCTGATAAGATTTCCTGCAGTCCTTTAGAATTTGTAGTGAGACTTGTAGCTTATCCTTCTTCCACTTGCGTTCAACTTTCCTGCAAGTTCTCCGAGCTGCCCGGGTTCCATCGTTCAGCCAGGGCTCACGTTTAGATCTAGGCTTTACTGTCTTCACAGGAGCCACAGAGTCCAGGATCTTGATACAGGTTGAGTGAAACCAAGAGCTAAGCTCCTCAACATCAGCAATCGGGAAGGGGGTAATGAACTGGTTAAATGCAGATGAGAACTGACTGGCGGAAGAAGGGTTGACAATTCTGCGACTTTGAGGAGGCGCACTAGATTTATCTGCAGCTGATTTAAGATTTAAGATTTAAGATTACAGGCATGTGATCTGATACAGCAATATTATGAATTTCTAAATTAAAGACAGGTAATCCATAAAACAGCACGAGGTCAAGTATATTTCCTTTTTTCATGGGTGGCCCCAGAAACCCACTCAACAAAGTTAAAAGAGTCAATGATATCTAAAAAGTCCTTCACCAGCGGCTTATCAGGACAACTCACATGTATATTGAAATCCCCAACAATAAGGACATGGTCATAATGAGGCATGATTTCAGCCTAAAGTCAGAGAATCATTCAAAAAATCCTTGTTGTATTTGGGAGGTCTATAAACAACAGCACACAGTACCTGATCAAACCTTCCCAGCTCAAATGCAGTCAGTTCAAAGCTGGAGTATGGGGACGATGTGTAACGTTGTTTACATTTAAAACCATTTATAAAAACAGATGCAGTCCCTCTTCCCCGACCGGACATTCACGGGGTGTTAAAACAAGAGAATCCAGCCGGTAAAAGTTCCACAAAA
The DNA here is from genome assembly GCA_016861445.1 of Oryzias woworae. Classification (NCBI taxonomy): domain Eukaryota; kingdom Metazoa; phylum Chordata; class Actinopteri; order Beloniformes; family Adrianichthyidae; genus Oryzias; species Oryzias woworae. The sequence goes on from BOLG01001560.1 coordinate 114,513, forward strand.
ACACTGTCCTTACCGAGAGATGTCCAGGTCTCAGTAATAAAAAGGAAATCCAGGCAGTGGGATGTCAGGAAATCCCGCAAAATAAAAGTTTTGTTCGCCGGCGAACTCCCTCTCTATGGAGGGCTCTGTATCACTCCGCTTCAAGGGTAGCCCTTAAAAAACTATTTTCAGACAGCACTTACTACAAATGCCCCTACAAATGGAGTGGTTGGGAGAAGTGGCAGGGCGGAGGGCAGAATTCGGAGTGGGCCCTAGACTCATCTGTTTAAATGTTGCTTTAGCAGCAATGTAGATTTGTACAGTCTGGTTTGATGTATTTCACTTTTTCTTCAAACGCTGCATGTGTCCTTGAGTGACAGGAAAGAGCCTTTTAATAAAAGAAATAATTGTTGTCATTATTGTGTGGTATTGTCAGGTATTATCAGGCATTGAGTCATCTGGTGATCAGTGGAAATGAAATAGTATCATTCAAACTGGTCTGTTAGAAAACAAAACCAAAACTTGTTCCCTTCAAATAACCAAAAGCTGCTAATAAAATGTGTTAGAGTTTATATTTGAGTATTGTTGGGAAGAGCATGAACAGCAGGCTGAACATGTGAAGGTGTGGAGCAGCTGAGTCTTGGTATCATTCCCAGCAGGCTCTTAGGGGAGACGCTTGTCCTAGATTCAGCCTTACATTTTGTTTTACTTGATCGTGTTTATGCCTTTTCTTATATTATGGTAAACTGAAGTGTGCACACTCACAAAACTGGTGAGATGAGCGGATCTGAAGTGGCTGGAGGCAGAGATGTTTCTTTATCTGATCTACTTAGTTACTGTGTAGTTTTCCTCAGGTAACTTCAACTTGTTCTGAAATAGTAGCATTAAGCAAATCACTTCAGCATATTATTCTACATTTTTGCTTAAGAATAATTCATTCAGTTATTTTGTTTAAAAGCAAATTGTTCAGCAAAAGGTTCAGCATCTTCAGTGACCACATTCACACTTGCATTATTGTGGGTGATGCATTTTTTTTTTTTAACGTGAGATGCAACCCAATGATCACAGAAAAGATGTTTTACACTAGAAAAGGAAAAATCCCCATATTAACATTACATTATTGTAGCCAGATGGGGGCCCAAGCCAGGGTCTCAATGTGCAGGTCCCAAGCCTGTAGAAATACAGAGGGTTGTGTCAGGAAGGGCAAGCAACGTAAAATCTTAACCCAATATAGTAAGTAAAGTAAGTCAACTTTATTTGTGTAGCGCTTTTCATAGACATAGCATCACAAAGCACTTCACAGTGTTAGAAAAGACAAACACTCGTTCACGAACCCCATTATGAGAAGAATGACCAAAGCTCCAGTTACGTCGCCCGGTTTGGCGTTACCGGGGCCTCAACCTGGAGCCAGGCCTGGGGTTTGGGCTCACAGGCGAGTGCCTGGTGGCCGGGGCTACTCCCTAAAACCAGAAGGATCGACATGGGATCACACCCCAGTGAGCTAACCTGCAGGAGAGCTGGCAGTCGAAGGCGAGTGCCTCGGCAACCTAAACCCCGGTCATGGAGCTTGGCTTTTGGGACGTGGAACGTCACCTCTCTGAGAGGGAAGGAGCCTAAGCTTGTGTGAGAGGTTCAGAGGTACCTGCTAGTTATAGTTGGGCTCACCTCTATGCACAGTCTGGATTCTGAAACTCTTGAGAGGGGTTGGACTCTCTCAAACAGCTGGACTATATTAAGTGATTAAATCAACGTTTGATCAGTCACCAATCATCAAGTAACTTCTGAAGGCAATCGGATGCACTCAAAGGAAAGGGGTTGAATACTTTTGCATACAGCACTTTAAAGTATTTAATTTGTTAAAAAAATGAAGTGAACTCTTGTATATTTTTCTTTTCACAAAGTGTGTGCCACTTTGTGTTGGTCTTTCACATAAATTCCAATCAAATATATTTATGTTTGTGGTCATAATGTGAGAAAATGTGGAGAAGTAGAATGAAATTATTTTATTTTGGTTGTCATTATTCACAAAGAAAAGAAATAACAAAGGATAACTATACAACTATATTAATCACGACCAGAAAAGGATTGGGCTGAAGCAAACTGCTTATACCAGCCCATCCTGAACATCACAACAACTTAACAATTCAGACATAACCATATTCATTCAAATGTTTTTATTGTTGCATAATTAACAAATTTTAGTTAATCATCAAGTTCATTCCAGAGTTTGACTCCTACAATAGAACCACATCTTTGCCTGGCATCGGTTCTTGCTTAACCCGACTCAAACCGTAGCAAACCTCTAAGGTTATATAAACTATTCCGTAATTTGAAAAATTATTTAATGCCAACAGGAAGGTCATTATTCAATGCATGGTAAAACATTTCTAGAATTCTCAATGTAGCTATGTCCTCAATTTTTAATATATCTGATCTAATAAAAATGTCATTTGTTGGATCACAGAATCCAACTTTATTAATAATTCCTACTGCCCTTTTTTTAATACAATTATCATGTCTTAAAATGTTTTACAGGAATTTCCCCAGATTTCTGAGCAGTAAGATAGGTATGGAAGTGAGAATATAATATATGCAAACATTTCTCATTTAGCAGATGCTTGGTTTTATAAAGTATGCCAATGGTTTTTGATATTTTACTCTTAATATGTTGTATATGTGGCTTTCAACAAATCAAATAATCTAGAATTACCTCTAAAAATCTTGTTTCATTAACTCGTTCAATGTGAACTCCCTTACAGTACAATATTAGATCCAAATTTACTTTACTGGATCCAAAAATAATAAATGTAGTCTGTTTCTCATTCAACGATAACTTATTCATATCAAACCAACTTTTAAAGCGCATCAGCTCTCTCTCGACTTGCGGTATTAGGTACGTAATGTCACATCCAGAACAAAATAAGTTAGTATCATCAGCAAACATAATTTACTTCTGTAACTTAGATACTTTACAAATATCATTCACATAAAGAATAAATAATTTTAGCTTCAAGACAGAGCCTTGTGGAATACCACATGACAAAATGTTTGTATGAGAAGAGTTCCATTAATTTCGACATATTGTAATCTATTGTTTAAGTAACTTTTTAACCAACTATTAGCCACCCCTCCAATCCTATAATAATCAAACTTCTTTAAAAGTAAATTATGGTTAATAGTATTGAATGTTTTTCGTAAATCGATGAAAATACCAATTGCATTTTCTCTATTATTAACTGTTGATGTTACATTTTCTATAAAATCTGTAACTGCTAGAGATGTGGATCTTTTACTACGAAACCCATATTGTTGATTACATAAAATACTATATTTTTCTAGAAAGCTATCCAATTGTTGAACAAACATTTTTTCTAGTATTTTGGAAAATTGATCCAAAAGTGAGACTGGCCGGTAGTTGTTTACTATTTGTTTTTTACCATCTTTGTAGATTGGGAGCACTTTGGTAACCTTAATTTTCTCAGGAAATGTTCCTGTTTCGAGGGATCTATTGCAAATATAAGTGATAGGCTCAACTATACAATTAATCACCTCTTTAATCACTGACAGGTCAATATTATTACAATCTGTTGATTTTTTATTCTTACTTTTTCTGACCACTTCTAACACATCGCTTTCACACAATGCCCTTAGGAACATTGAATCCTGTTTAATGTCAAAATCAAATTTTTCATCAGTAGTTTGGGTTTGTTGTATTTGGTCTGCTAGTTTTGGACCCACATTAACAAAGACAAATTACATTAATTTGCAATTTCTTGTGCATTGTTAGTAACTTTGCCATCATTTATAATTATCTTATTATTGAATGCTTATTCTCACATTGATCAATCACCTCCTTAATAACTCTCCAGGTTGCTTTAAGATTTGTTTTAAACTTTTGCAATAACATATTGTAATAATTCTGTTTCTGTTCTCTTAGTGGTTGTCAATCTATTTCTATATTTTTTTTATACCTATCTTAATTTTTCTTACTTAAATAAATGTTTTGTATAGCATATTTTTCTTTTTACATGAATTTGCAAGACCTTTAACTTTCCTCACTGGACAATAAAGTTGTACCATGACAAATGTGTCCAGAAATGCCTTATAGGAATCATTCCAGTTGTGATCACCAAGTTTTGCTTTAAAGGCCTTAATTGTCTTTGGTTTTCTCAGTCTCTCTAACTTAAATGAATCTGCCTTTATAATCTTTAATTTAATTTCAAATACTGCAAAACAGGTAAATGATCACTTATGTCTGTCACAAATACTCCACTCCTAACTTTTCTGTCTATTATGTTAACAAAAATCTTGTCAAAGTATTCTTAGTTATTCTGCTTGGTTTAGATATTAAAGGGTACATACCCAAACCAAACATATTGTCAGCAAAATCTGTTGTTTTTTTTGTGTTTACATGCTTTCAACAAGTCAACATTAAAGTCACCGCATACTAAAAAATCTTTACCATTTTGTTTAGAATATAGTTCAGATATTTTCACAAAGAAGTCATCAATGCATGATCCTGGAGTTCTATAGATACAACTTATTATCATACTTTTCCTCACACATTCATTTCTTATTTCAACAGTAACAGTCCATCAACTCATCAACAGATATTGACATTTCTTGAACAATCTTACAATTTTTACCTTTTTTTTTTTTTTTACAAACAGAGTGACTCCTCCCTTAAATAAATCCTACTTCTCTAATTTGTTCTCCAGGTCTTTATCACTACACAGTCAGGTTTCTGTAACTGCTATAATGCTAAATTTGAAATTAAAATTTTCCAAATAATATTTTAGCATAGACATATTCTTATAGAGACTCCTACTGTTAAAGTGGATCAAAGAAATTGTTCTGTTGTCGCTTTGACATCATTCTAAGAGTTATAGCTACAGTCCACATTTAGGTTCTCGGAAAATAACCATCAGGATCAATATTTCTTTCCAAGTCAAATGATTTGTATTCTTGATTTTCAAAAGTCTTGAAGTCTGTTTGGCCTTCTATTTGTTGAAGTTGTTTCTTTCTTCTGGCGAGCTTACTTGGTAGAGTAGAGCATTTTTTGCCCAGTCATTTTAAATTTGTCCAAGTCTTTAATTTCTCGTATTGTTTTTCTTTTGGCTTGCTCTGGTGTTCCATTAAGTTTGATCATTATTTTACTGTTTCTTGTCCAAGTATCCTGTATCCTTTTTTGCTTCTTCAGTATCTGGGCCTGTCGTGCAATCTCTGCATTTTTTCTGGTGAGATGCTCATTTATGTACATGTTGGTGTTTGCTGACTTAATCACTTCAATTTTGTGTTTCCAGTTGACAAATCTTAAAATTATTTGTTGTATATGTTCCCTTGCTTCTGAGGTATAGTGTGGTAAGCAGAAATGTTACTTTCTAGAGGGATGTCTTTACTTTGAAAGAAGTTTACGACATGTTGTTCAAGTGTGTAAAGTTCACCTGGTGGGGCACCTTCACCCTCTCCCTGTCACCGGCTATAGTCCTGGCATAGGTGCGATGTCTTGTCACCAAGCCAGTTATCACCAAATCCTGCATCCTTGTATATTGTTCCATGTCATCCACTCTTCTTTGTCATTCTTCAATCTTCATGTCCTTTTCTTTAATCATATCCTTCAGTGGCCTCACTTCATCGATTAAATTCAGCAAATCTTTTTGCTTTACCACATAAATCAACTCAGTTGTCAGAAAGTTAAGTGATCTTTTCACCTCCTTCATGTCTTCTGCCATCTTCTTTGCCATTGTTATATCAAGTTATGTTCTTGAATTGTTTTGCTGAGTAGTCAAGTTTTAAGTTGACTGCCACAAAAGTAACTCCAATGTACGCCATGTGCCAAAAGTATTCCCCAAAAAGGAGACAACGTATTTTTTGGCTTACAAATACTCCGTTTGAGGGTTGGATGGCACTTTCCCCATGAGATATTTAGTGGATTGTCGGAGCTGAACAACCCAACCTGTCACAGCAGCAGCAGCCATCTTGATCCCGCAAGTTAAATAGGTATGAATACTTTTGCAAGGATCTGTAGTTGACATGATGCAGAGGAGGAAGGTAGACATATTGTGTGTCCAGGAGAACAGGTGAAAAGGTAGCAAGACCAGAAGTTTAGGAGCAAGGTTCAAGTTGCTCTATCATGGTGGAGATGGGAATGTACAGTGGGTACAGAAGAATTCATTTTTCAGTCTTTGTTTCACCTTTAGGCAGAAGATGCTCAATGACAGGTGGGCGGGTCCTGCCTCATGCTTATAAAGCCCTGTCCTTGGCTTCTTTACTCAGTTCCTATGCTCTTCACCTCTAAGAACAACTCTCTCGGTCAGGGCCAGCTATGCTGCTGCTTGCAAGGCTTGCTGACTTTCTACAGCTGTCTCAGAGCTAGTTAGACCGTTCCTGTTGGTGCCAGTCACTGTCGTCTTCAGCCATTGTGTCTGCCCGTGGAGTGCTGACTTCGAGTTACGGGCTGGTTGCCTTCGTGCCTTGCAGTGAGCGCGCAGCCACAGAAAGTGAAGCAGAAGTCTTACGTCTGTCCCTGTCCAAAGGAGTGTGGCTTCTCTTCGCACAAAAAGGACCAGCACAAAGTCTGTCCTGCCTGCCTGGGGATTGTCCACGCCCGATGAGCATTGACGGAGCTCCACGCCTACGAGTCTTGTAGCCTTTTGCGGCACGTGACTCTAGAAAGGCGTGTGCAGTTTGTGGAAAAGGTGCTGGGAAAACCGTTCTTGGCACAACAGAATCCCCGGCTGTCGCAATCGACGGAGCAGGTTTTGTCTGGGTCAGACGTCGCACTCCTGGTTGAAGTTCCCACTACTAGCTGGGTGGACCACATGAAGCTAATAGAGGAGCTAGCTGGTAAACAGGTGCAGAATGTGGATTATGAGAAGCATCCACTCCAGCTAGACACACCCCATGAGGATGACACTGTTCTGGACCTTGGCCTCAACTTGCCTGGTTGCTCGGATGAGGACCAGGAGAATTTTCCATCAAGTGACCACATTGCCACTGCTGTGCCAGCTTCTGAGAACGACGTTGAAGTTGTGAAGTTGGAGGTGAAGTGCCCCCCCCAGAAATGATTTTTGTGTGCCTAATTTTTTTCTCCAACCTAAACCAACGATGGTAAATATGGCGTCAGATCTCTGCCATTAATTGAAGGGCGCGTATTTGATAACTGAGTGAGTGTATCTTACAACTGCACCGCACAGTCCTAACTGAGCGCATAGAGCTCTCACCGCGGGTGCTCAGTTGAGGAACATTTCTAAACTCAGGAAAATGGTGTCATATGAAGATCTTGAACTTCTTATTCATGCTTTTGTTTCAACATGGCTAGACTACTGTAACAGTCTGTCTTCTTGCTTGAATAAGAAGGAGCTGTCTCGTCTGCAGTTGATCCAAAACTCTGCTGCGAGGATCTTGACCCGCACCAAGAGAAGAGCTCACATCTCCCCCATCCTCAAAGATCTTCATTGGTTCCCGGTTGTTTATCGGCATCAATATGAAATATTTGTGCTGACTTTCAGAGCCCTCCATGGTCAAGCCCCTTCATATGTCAGTGATGTGATTGTCCCCTACAGACCAACGCGTGCGCTGAGGTCTGTGGATCAGAACCTGTTGATGGTCCCTCGCACTCGTCTCCGGACCAGAGGAGACAGATCTTTCCAGGCTGTTGCTCCAAAACTCTGGAATGAGCTCCCACTCTTCCTGCTTTCCCTGGACTCTATTCACTCTTTTAAAAGCCATCTTAAAACCTTTTATTTTGTTAAACATTTTAACTGAATCTGATCTGGGCTTGTAATGATTGTTTTAAGTTGTTCTTTTCTTTTATGTCTCTTATCTTGTGAGGTTTTATTCTTGATGTTTTAACCTGTGAGGCTTCTGTCTTTTATGTTTTTACTTTATGTTCATCCTTTTAACTTGTGAAGCACCTTGTGACTGTTTGTCTGAGATAGCTGCTATATAAATAAAACTTACTTACTTACATTGTCATGGAGCAAACCTCTGTCCAGTTGCATGATGGTGCCCAGCTTTGGACAGTCCTGTGACCTGGAGGGATCCGAGTTCGTAGGCCACCCTCCACCTATGGAACCACCGTTAGCAGACTATTGTAACCCATTATCATAATCATCCAAACGTTGTAAATTCTCTGCCGGTAAGCTAAAGAAAATGTATCTGGCACAGGGATGTGCAGCTCGAGCTCTGTGACTATGCTCCAAACTCACCAGGCGATGTGCCTGGCAGATGTGCCTGACCCCTCTTCTAAACGAGGTCAGGCTCACTGCAGACTACATTCTCCAGATGTCCTGTGGCGTTGTTCTCTCCGTTAGCAGAGGGATGGCCTTCATAGTTGTGGCACAGTTGCATCTGTGGCCAACTCTTTCCGATGTCCCTGAGAAGGAAATGTTGACATACCTGAATTAAGTGGTATCTGCGCAGGGCCCATTTGGTCAGTCACTTGACGCAATTCAAAGCAAATTTGACCTGCGTAAGAATTCATTTGCCACTGAGAAACCGCTGCTCAAAAAGTCCAGGGTCCAGCCCCAAACAGCGCTGTGTTCCTGTAACACGGTCTTCCAAGCACAACAATTATCCTCACACATGACACGTTTGCATTGTGTTTGTGCCACGAATGTACAAATAAAGGCATTTTGTGTCAGACCGAAGGGCTTCATGGCTTCAGTCTGTCACTCGCCCCTAGCACCTTCAAGAAATGTGTCGAGGCAGCACACTCTCCTCTCAGAGAAAAAGCCATTGCATTCTGATTTAACTGGATGACTGGGCTTTGTCCCCTAGTCCTCATCCCCTGACTGTGCAGTTTTTGAAGGGGGTCCACAGACTAAGGCCCCCTATTAACCCTAGTGTGCCTCTGTTTGAGTCACTCAACGAATTTGATGTGCTTGATTTGCTTTACTCTTGACTCTCACCTCTGCAAAGCCCATTGGAGACCTCTATGCACTTTCTACTCACCCTTCATGCACACACTTTTCAACAGATGGGTCCAGGTCCAAGGACACTTTGCACCCTAATCATGCATATTTACTGAAAATAATTCTGCTAGAGTACAACTCTATGTCGATTGAACTTTTGAGCTTTCATCCTCCCCCCTTAGCATCTGAGGAGCAGAGGCGGATGCATTTGTTGTCCCCATACATTGACCACACACAAGTGACACGCCTGTGATCAACTGTTTGTGTGCTTTGCTATCCCGGCCAAAGGCAGAGTCTTATCAAGACAGAGGCTTTCACATTGGATTGTTGAAGCTATTCGCTTATCTTACAACAGTAAAGCCCTAACGTTGCCTTAGAGTAAGAGAGCCCATTTGACCAGGGGTGTGGGCACTTCCTGGGCTCTGTTTCCGGGTTCCCATGTGAGTGACATCTGTGCAACTTGAATATGTTTACCTCAATGGATTAATGATCTCCTGCTTTCTACTGATAGAAACTGGATGTTTAGTCTATGTGAAATGATTGTGCTTATCTGTAGATGTATTTTTGCTTGTACTTCAATTTATGTTGTTCTGCTACGACACAGATCGACGATACCTGACTTTTCATGTCATTCCTGTACCCTCCATCATGTGTCTTTTCTGGGCGATTAGCGTCGTGATGTGGCTGCTGCCCACCACCATGCAATATGTATGTTTGTATCTGTTGCCCACCTAATTTTCCCTCCTCAGGATTATTAAAGTATCTTAAAATCTTGAAATAGTGCAGGTGTGTACCGAGTGAATCTACTGAATGGGAACAAAGTGTTATGACTGAGAACTGAGAAAAAGACCCCAAGGACAGGGCTCTGTAAGCGAGGGGTGGGGCCCGTCCACCGGTCATTGGGCGTCTTCTGCCTAAAAGCGTGAATAGGTGTCTTCAGCCAGACACACGAGGGCGTGATATCCTATATTACCTGTGTTGCACCTCATTCCTCTCCTTCAGGGAACATAAGTCATAGTCATAACACTTCGTTTTAAGACTTTCTTTTTGACTTCTCCATTTTATAGGACACTGAGGAAAGTTTCACAGAGCAGAAAACACAAGAAAAAATTTGAATTTAAAGCATGAACACCAAAATATGCCAACATATTAAAAGTCACATGAAAAAGCTTCTTCTAATACCATTTAAAACTTCCTTGTACAGTCAAGGATCTATCAGAATTTAAACTTTCATACTCTACAAACTTCTATTAACCTCATGAGGGAAAGACTGCAGTATGTCTCGATGCTCTTTTTGCACCCCAGTATGTTTCTTTTGTTCCTACCTGTGCTTCTACAGCTCTTTCTTCTTCTTGGCAAAGCATTTCCTCTTCTTGACACAATCCTTGCACAGGAATGTGAATGTAATGACAGAGTGACAACACCTGCATGAATAGTTGATGCTGCTCCCCCAGGTTGCCTGTGAGAGCTGTCATTGTGGGGGATTAGGCGAGTTTTTCGTTTGTGTTTTACTGCAACATGAGCCTCCAGCCACAGAGTTATATTGATGATTTTTTATTCCACTTCAAACTGCATAGCATAATCCTCCACATCTCCAGAGCCCTAATTAGTTCTCAGAGGATGAGTTTTAATGACTTAGGTGATCTCATGACTCCTTCAGCTTCACGCTGCATCTGTGCCAAATCCTCGTGTTTGTGTTCAAAATGCGTCATGAGTAAATACGACCAAAACCAACAACAGCTGCACTGTTTGATGTGTCATGAGGCATGAATTAGTTTGCGCTGCATCAACAAAGTGTGCAATTTTTCTCAAAAAACTACTGCTACATTTTGCTACCAGAAAAAAGTGTCATTTTAACAGGAAATAATTGAAAAGGCAGTTTTCTATTCTTCCACCCTCCTTTGTGTCAGTTGTAGGGGAGCATTGCTGGCTTCCATGCATCATGAAGGACAACCTGTAAGAGGATTTCTCTTCTCTGAGGTGTCACTCCATGCTGCCTGTTTTTAACATTTCTAGTCTTCAAAAATTCAAGAGGCTGGTCAGCTCCACAGCCTGATGTCACTTTACTGATAATATTATATACAAGTTTGACATACTTTGAGCTGCACTAGCTACCCACTCCGATCATCTTTTGAGCTATTTTAAAATCATTCCCACTGTTCTTGTTATTATGTTTATGTCATTTTTAACCAAAAAAAAGACACCTGTCATTTTCTAAGACAAAGTTTCTGCAGAGCGACAGGAGTCCATCTAAAATTCACCTCTGAAATGTGGGCCAGACCGTTGGTGTAGCATAAGCTTGTACCTAACAAAACAGTTGCAACAAAAATGGTGAGCAATACCAGAGCTGTTCAGCCAAACTAATCATAAATAAATAAAGACAGACATATACTAATTCACCTGGAAGTGCATCCAATTCCAGAATGGAGCGGAGCAGGGAGCTTGTAGCTTCTGTTACTGCTATAAGCTTTTCCAAACTGCATGTTTTTGTCTGCTCCAAATTCACAATAATTTAAATAAAGAAATACTCAGAAATCAAATTTTATCTTAATTTTTTTTATATGTGATCTCTTTCATCAGAAAAATGCCACAAGAACATGTTAAAAACATAATTTTGTCAGGATCCTGGTCGCCTCCCCCACACACCTGGTTTCCATCTCCTCACCTGCTTCCCATTTCCTCATCACCTGGAACCTTCTTATGGACCTCCATGCCCTTCAGCCAGCGTCAGTCCGTCTGCTTCATGCGGTAGAGTTTACTGACCCATGCTACGCCTCAAGCCTTAGTTCATGTCTTGTTATTTTATGAACATTCATTGACTGACCTATCCTGTTCTTTTCATCTTCAAGAAATACTACAACTCCACAGCCATCCCCTACAACCAACCCGGACCCCTGGTCACGCCGGTCACCTCCACTTTCCTTCTGGCCTACGGCTCACCCTCCAACCCAAGCAAAGCAGCTACTGTCACAAACTCTCCACCAGGACTGGCACTGAATAAATCACCTTTTCTACCTTACTCCTGTCTCTAGCCTGCTATTGGGTCCAGCCCTCCCACAGACCTGACAAATTTACATTGAAGTGGGTCTTCTGCCCACTCAGAAGTACAAATCAAAATTTCTTTGCTGGTAATCTGCAAATCCATTAACCCACAGACAGAAGGTATAAAAACATTTGGTAAACATTTTGACTGATTCATAAACTGGTTCCATGATAAAGTGATACTAGTCAGAGGTGTATTTACCATTAGGCAAAGGTAGGCGATTACCTGGGGCCCCCTACAATCTGTGGGTCCCTAGTTGACACTTAATAGTGTCTGAAATAAATATTATGCCCATCATTATTTAACTATGCTATAAAAAGCACCCTAAATGACTGAAATGGCACAAGACTTCTGTAAAAGTGTTTCGTCCTCCCCCGTCCCTCTTCAGCAATGGTATATTGCAGTGAACAGCAAGTCGAGAGACTTGCAAGTTAGGAGCAAAGACAGTGTTGCCAGATTGGGCAGTTTCCACCCAATTTGGGCTCTTTTTGATTTTCTGACGTTGTTGGCAAAAAATGCTTAAGGTGGGTGGACATAACCAGGGCTGGTTTTGGGATCGTTTGGCAACTTTTCGTTAATTTTTGTAACCTTTCAACCAGGAAAGTGTGATTGTGGGTTCCATAAATACAGTTTATATCTTTGATTTTAATCAGTTTTATTTTGAAAATCTCTGCATTTTGCTTATTTGCTGCTCAGTTTCAGCACGAGGCAGTGAGCTCTGTGCAGCATGTGAAGTCGGTTTGATTCTCCCTTTAGTTTACTCAGCATATGTTAATAATATAATGCTTTATTATATATTTTTTTAATTCTTGACATTGGTATGACATGCCCTCCTTTTTTACTTGATTGGTAATGTATTTTACATTTGTCTGTCGTTTATTTAGAGCTCAGATCTGACATGAAGCAGCACTGAAAAGACAGAATGAGAAAGGCAGTAAAACCTGCATAAAAAGCTTATTTGGGTTATAATGCATGTATACGTTTGTGGGAGAATCTTTACTGTTGGTGTCGCACAAAATTTCCAACCAAAAATACTTTTTGTAATAATCTCAAGTGATATTTGATTACGCTTCTAACGTTTTATTAATACTCAGAAAATATACATTCATAAGAACAACTTCCACTTTTGTTAATGATAGGCAAATAAGTTATACTAGAACTTCAGAATTTTCTTTTCTTCGTTTTTGGATGTAATATGATTAGAAAATGTGTCAAAGTTGGACTTTAAATTAAATCAAGAAGTAATAAATAAAAGTCAATTATTAATGGTTCACTGATTAATATTTTCAGCGTTTTCTTCTCGAGTCTTTATACTTTTAGATAATGTCTAGGCTGGAACCCCATCACTATATAGAGTTTAATTGATGATTTGAAGAGGTTTTTTAAGAAGTGGTCAAATGAAGCAAAGTTTTGAGTGGCTATAAAAAGAGGAAAAGGCAAAGAGGAAGCAGGACATGTGTTGCCATACTTCCAAACAGACTCAAAAGATAGAAGATAGAAAGATTAGATCTATAAAGATAGAAAAAAGATGAACAGATCAAATTAACTCAAAAAGAAGATAAAGTCAAGAATAAAAAAGGGGACAGACAAGGAGAGGAAATGTAAAGAGAGGGACAGAATTTTTTATTTTGAAATTATGTCTATATTTTTTTTTAATTGATGCCACTCCATGTGGATAGACTGATGTTTTGTTCATTCATTCAAGTATTTTTATATCTTTTGCCTTCTTTAGTAAAACGTGACATATTAAAAAAAAACAGATGATTCTCGTTTGTTCCTTCTAAGAATTGAGTGATTAATAAACTAGCACTTTCATTTTATTTTTTTTCCAAGTAAAAAAAATAATAAAAAGCACAATCAAATGTGATTTCAGTTTTTAATCAAAACATTTGAATTCTTGAAATTCATGCTGTCTTAAAGTGGACCAGTAAAGAAGTTATTTGATATCTTACCCTAGGTAAGGACTTAAAAAAATATTCAACCGCTTTAGAGGGCCCCATGATGTTGTTTTAATTGCTATGTCCGCCACTGATACTATTATGACTCATGCTTAGTAATGTGGTTATTTTTATATTTCGCTTCTATAGTTTATACTAAAAATGGAGATAGCCAAAAACCATACAGTCAGATGTTCATTGTCATTGTAGTAGAAAATGACAGCCTTGCATTCCTGCAGCCCCACTGAGGAAAGAAGTGTCTCGTTTGGCTGATCTGACAGGAATCCACTGATGAAAGAGAAGATTTGGTTACTGACAGCATGGGATTCCAAGTCAGAGGACCGGATCATGCAAACAGCACTAACAAAGATCTATCAAGCACACAGAGCGCTTGGGTCCTGAGCTCCGAGCAGGTGATGCTAATGCCAACAAATGTGTCTCTTACCGGTGTCATAAGAATGTGTGTGCATGCTTTTTGTGTGTTTGCATGTTTGTGACGGAGTGTTTTATTCAACCAAAAAAGTGTTCTTGTGTCATGCCTGTGTGTTTCTATATATGTGTGTGTGTGTTTGTGCATGCATGCATGTTTATCTATCGTGAGATCTTAGAGATCAGTGCAAGATGTAAAAGGACTGAAGGGATCTGTCAACATAGCCAGACACCAGCAGGGAGACTATGAATCCTACCTGGTTGAAATTCCAGACTTGGCTTCTAATTGTCTCCTCAGCTGGAATTCCTAGGACTTCCAGACTGCTGAGATAGTTGTCCCACAAGGGGCCAACCTCTGTCCCAGTTATTTGAAAGAGTAACTTCAAGTAACTCCACACAGTAATAAATTACAGCCAAACATGCATTAACAAGTTTTGTTCAGTCACGTGTAGTTCTTGTTTTTAAAAATAAATAATCAACTATAAGTGGGCTTTTTTCTGTTTTATGGATTTACCTAAATCTAAATGGTGAATTAAAATGTTTAAAAAACATGCTGGTGTGGCCACGCCCATGGAGGGAGTCTTAACCTCAAGTTAATCTGTTAACCTTGAACTGTATGCATGTCTTTCTTGTTCTGGGTTGTACCATTAAACATTCAATAATTGGTGAATTTCCCCCTGTGCATCCAGGTACCAGAGACTTGAGGTACTCAGGGTGGACATCATCCACTCCCGGTGCCTTGCAACCCAGGAGTTTGTCGACTGCCTTGTTGACTTCAGCTGGGGTAATGGACAGCCCTCAGCCTCTCCCTCCAGAGGAGGCGTATCCGCAGGATTGAGAAGATCATCAATATATTCCTTCTACTACCTGACAGTGTCCCCTGTTGAAGTCAAGAGGTCCTAACCTGCACCGAAAACAGTCCCTGCAGAAAAATGCTTTCCTCTCCTGAGGCACCAGATGGTTTGCCAAACTGATAGTCCTTCTCCACGGCTACACAGGGCGCCACCACGACAGGCATCAGAGACCTTGCAACCACAGCTCCGAACAGCAGTGGAGACAATGGAGATGGAAAACATGGTCTACTCTGACTCAATGTTACCAGCCTCCCTCTGTATCTCTTCCCAGCAGACCCTCACAATACGTTTAGGTCTGCACTGTCTTTCTGGCCTCCTTCCCTGTCAGCAAATCCAACTCACCATCTGGTAGTGATTAGTGGACAGCTCTGCCCCTCTGTTTACCCGAGTGTCCAAGACACATGATCAAAGCTCACCTGAAACTTCTAGAAAGTTGACCGTCAATCTCCTGCCTAAGGTGTCCTGATGCCAAGTGTATTGATGGACACACTTGTGCTCAAACATAGTGTTTGTTATGGACAAACTATGATGAGCACAGAAGTCCAACAACAAAACACCGCTCGGGTTCAGATCAGGGAGGCCATATCTTACACAATCGCGTCCCTCCAGATTCCACTGCTGTTGTCCATGTGGACAATGAAGTCCCCCAGGAGGAAAATGGAGTCCCTTGTTGGGACACTTTCCAGCACCCCTTCGAGAGACACCAGGAAGGCGCGGTACTTCAAATTGCTGTCCGGCTCATAGACAAAACTAGAATCAGAGACCCCCACCCAAAAGTACATGACCCTCTTGTCCACCAGGGTAAACTCAAACACTTGGCAGCTGAGCTGGGGGCTCACAAGTAAGTCTGCATCAACCTGCTGCCTCTCACTGTGGTTAACTGGTCAAAAGTACAACCCCTCTCGAAGGACAGAGTGTCAGAGCCCAGGCTGTGCGTAGAGCTGAGCACAACTATTCCAGCTGATATGTCTCAACCTCCTGCACAAGCTCAGGCTCCTTCAAATAAATATTTTGTGTAAGGCATCACTTTCACCGAGGTGATGGTTATTACCGAGGTAACTAAGGCATCTGGACACCCTCCCAGGGAGGTATTTCGGACATGTCCCATTGGGCTGAAACCCTGGGGAAGACCCAGAAAACGCTGATAGAAAAATACTTTGTGGATCCCTAGCGAAATTATATATGCTGACTGGTCTGAAAACACCTTGGAAATCCTGTCGGGGAGCTGGAGGAAGTGACCCGACAATAAAGAACTGATAACAAGACCCTTAAATAAACTGAGGATAATTAACACATGAAAACAGCTGTGGAGAGACTGACAAGGGAAAACTCAAAACATGACCAAACATGACCCCTAACCCTAACCACTAAAAAACCAGAGTAAACCTCAGAATCGCCACACTTGGGCACATTTGTTTGTAGTAAGTTCTGAAATAAAAGTAATAAAATGCAACTAATATTATAAAAGTTGGTTAACTCTGATGAAAAAATGTTAGCAGATTTTTATTTGCTGAACCTAAACATCTGTCTTCCCATAGTTTACATTGACTTCTTTGTTCAACAAGGCATCTAGTGGTTTCCACTAACTGCTCTAACTGCTCCAGTAACTTTTTCAATCCATCCTCATGGAGAAAAAGGAAGTGTTGACCATAAATTTACATAAAACTAGGTTATTTGAGAAGGTCTTTTGTAAACAGATTACTTCAGTTTATGTACAATTATATAATAAATGAATATAACATAAAATAAAAGAGCAGAGCAGCTGCAACAACAGAGAGGCTTTGCAAGTAACTTCAAATGAGTGTCAACTGTATCATGTAAAGCCCACCATTAAATATGTCTTTTCCTAAAAAGTTTGACTATTCACTTGTTAAATCCTAGCTAGCGCTAATCAGACCTTTATTTTTCCTACTAAACAAAACTGAAACTCTGCCTGGATTGAGCTGCTTTTAAGTCTGTTTATCCCAGACAAGCACAGCTCTCCAGCTCTCTGATGTGTTCACTGATCAGTTAGATTGGGAAATATGTGTTACCACTGCAACAGTCACACACTCGCTGAAAAATCTGCTCGTCAAAAGACTGTGGAGAAGGCTATGAATTATAGATCAGGAGCTTGCTCCAGTGGTGATTGATTGTTTTGCTGTCATTAGTTCGTGCACTCAGGAGATGCAGAAACATGCAAATATTTGACGGCTGTATTCTACAGCACTGTGTTCTCTGGAAAATCCTGAGTATTCTCACAGACTGAAGCCCTGCTAAGCTCTGCTCTTTAGTTTACCAGACTTGAAACTCTGTAATATTGATTTACTCCAGAGAAGGCATCTGATCTGTGTCAAGGTTGACAGACTACATAGAAAATATATGCAGACTGAGACTTACAGCTCTACATGAATTACATGAAAGTGCAGCCACAAGAAAGAGTATGCAACCAACTTAGGGAAAACTAAACACCATCCCTCTATCAATTTTTGAACCCCCAGTATCCTCTCGGGGTCATGAGGTTGCCAGAGCCTTTCCCAGCTACTGTTGGGAGAAGTCGTGTTTCCATCACCTCTGAAATTGTGCAAATTGGATTTGCGATACTAAGTTATTTTAATGGAAAAACCACAATTACGAAAAAACTTGCATTTATCAAAAAAAAGTTTTTGCGCTTGGAGGAGGTGGTTTTTGGCGCATATCAAAATGGATATATTTCGCTATACTGCAATGGAAACTCGCACTTCCTGGGTGGAAGTGGCTGCACATCAGGCGCCACGAGGGTCCAGCGGCATCACAGTCATTAAATGTTGCGTGTCAAACGGAATTGTTGTAAAATCACCTTGCTGTAAAATCATCAACCAAGATTTCCTTAAAATCTCTGCTCCCACCCGGGAAGAGTGGTTCCGCTTTCAGCTCCATGATCTGCCCAGAAGTCTCCTTTGACAGATGATGATGAGCGCTGGAGCTGTGACAGAAATCTGAATGGACCTGATGTTATCAAACAGAAAAAAAGAGTCCAACTGCTGACTTGTTAGAATGGTTATTTTTTAATACCGCTGAACAGGCTTCTCTCGTGCGTCTGTTTACATTTACATACATTATCAATGGTCTAGCTATCCTGGTCCCCATGAATGGACAGATTTGCATTTATACATACACAAAGCTTTCATGCCACATTGATTCTATTAAATATAATGATTATCAAATAAAGCTTGAATAACTTCCTGAAAAGGAGTGGGAAGAAGCTAATTTATATTACACTATTATGTTTTACTTAACTTTTTTTTTTTCTTTTTATATATTTGGTTCTTAACATCTATTTTTAAAAGTTT
This sequence comes from Oryzias woworae, assembly GCA_016861445.1. NCBI lineage: Eukaryota > Metazoa > Chordata > Actinopteri > Beloniformes > Adrianichthyidae > Oryzias > Oryzias woworae. The sequence continues at coordinate 132,981 of BOLG01001560.1, forward strand.
TTAATCTAACTTCATCTATCTAAGTCTAGATGATTTATCATTTAACAAAAAATGAAATGCTTATTGATTATCATCAGTGGATAGTATTGTACTTAGATTAGTGATTTCCGGCTCTTCTTAGAGAACCGGCTCTTTTGGTTCAGATCACTAAAAACAGCCGGCCCTTTTGGCTCCCAAAAGGCTCTTCAGGTTGTTTTGTTGCTTAATTCAAATTATTATGAACTACTACTGTTCTGCCTTCACTATCACCCCTCGATTCAGCTATGCAGACAGACAACTCCTGCACCTGACATGCATACATTTATTTTTATTTTGGACGTGCTTCCACAAGTACACAGAGTAAACCATAAAATAAACATACATTTTGTCTCAGAATCACAATGTACCAAAATACTTAAACAGATGTTTTTTTAAATGTTACTTGAAATGTAACTACAATCTATGGATTAACTATTGATTTTCTTTACTTGATCAGAGGTATGTACCAATGATTACTAGATTAATGTAATTACATGTTCTAATGATAATTAATGTTTATTAGTTACCTAATGTGTGAATCAGTAACATTTACGGAAAAAAAATGTTAGATTTCCTCTCAGATTATCTAATTTTTTGTTGCTAGAAAACTTGATTTCCAATGTGTAAGGATGATCTCTGGATTACTATAAAACTGTATTCTATTGATCATCAGTGAGTATTACATAACTGATACATGATGTGTGATTCATTTTACTGTTTACTGAAGTAATGAAATTATGTTTTTTGAGAATAATCAATGAGTACTCAGTTATGCTAAATGAAAAATCTGCAGCAGATCTGATCAGAACCGGATTATTAAATGAAGTAACTATGTAGGGGTGGGATTATTTAAATTAGCTTCTTCCCACTGCTTTTCAAGCAATCAAGCAAGCTCTACTAGACTTCAGTAATTAATCACTATACTTAATGAATACTTTAAATATGACTTAAGTGCGTTGTTTTTGTTTGTTTTTCATTGTTTGTTTGTTTTCTTTCTTTTCTCTTAATAAATGCATTTCATTGTCTCAGTAATGAGATTGATAATTCTGTGATTATTTTTGTGTACGGTCCAATTCATGCTTGAAATAAACCAATCAATCAATCAATCAATATTTCTTGTCAGAACAACAAACATTGCAATGTAAATGGTGGTAAATGAACTGAGTAACCACAGTAGATGTAATAATTCCAAGTAAACATTAGAGAAAACATTTTTTATAAACAACCAAAAAACAATGTATTGTTTTATCAATAGATATTTGAATTGATCGTCTATAATTTTGTTTTTTTTAAACATATTCTTATCTTTGTAGGTAGACAATTTTAACATCTGTCCGGGGAAACAGAGCTGCTGGCCTCATTAAATGTCCACTGTCCCAGAAAAATAAATACAATTGAAATGGAATTGAACTTTTATCAAAGACAACAATAAAACACAAAACCACAGATGATTTGTGATTCCTGTACTTCTGAGTTTCTTCTGTTGTCTTATGTCTGTCTTATGTGTCACATAAAAACCAAAATGATTACCAATAGAAAAAAAAAATACAGAGATGAAATGTTTTAAGTAAAATATGTTTTTATGATAAAGTAGTCTGAGTGATGTTGATTTCAGGTACTACAGCCTTAAATAAATAGGAATATATATATATTTTTATATGAGTGATTCACTATTTGCTGAAACAGTTACAAAACACAGATTTCCTTCATTTAGCGCCAGTCAGTTCTGTTCAGCATCACATGAACGACAAGAACTGTCAGGATACCGTTTCCCATAATGCATTTGTAGTCATTTTGTAGTCATCAAGGCGGCTTGCTGTCAGCGCAGTATCTATTTTGAGGCTGAGCTGCTTTAGGTAGGCTCCTTGCTCCCACCCCTTTCTCGCGATACTTTGGTGATGGCGCACATGTGACGTTGGTTCAAAAAACTAACCAGCATGCATAGCAATCACGGCGATCTGCGCAGCGCTGCTTCCGCCTGGGTGATCTCAAACACGCCTTCTGTCACGCCTTGATCCGCATTTGTCAAGAACAATGCGACGTGCATGTATAATGCCTAACTTCCGCCAAAGCATTTTACGGCCGCTACAAATCAGAGGGTTCAATAAAACTCATTGGAAAAAAAAACTTTGATCAGAGTCAACCAGTCAAATTATCTCACAAAAACGTTTAATGTGGGTAAAGCAGTCCTAATACGATCAAGGAGAAAAGTGTGGCAAACTTTTGGCTTGGCGAATTAGGAAACAACAGTCAGATTGGACAATCAGTCGTATCAGGTAACTTTGGAGCCAACAGAATCAACAACACATTTACAAATGTTATTATTCCATATATACATCAGAATGTATAAATGTCAAAATTCGTATTTAGAGTGTTTAAAGTTCCAAACTCTGTCTGAAGAGGAGCAACAGGAATTAGATCACAACCTAACAATGACGGGATTGGCGGAGGCCATTCAAAGTATGCAGAGTGGGAAACCACTAGGACCAGATGGGTTTCCTATTGAATTCTATAAGAGATTCAGAGAGAAACTTCTTGCCCCATTATTGGCCATGTATGAAGAATCCTACACAAAGGGAACACTCCCTCCATCCCTGAGACTGGCACTGATACATTAATTTTGAAACCAGATAAGCCACCAGATGAATGCTCTTCTTTCAGACCTATTAGTTTGATGAGCTGCGATGTTAAAATACTTTGCAAAGCCTTGGCCAGAAGGTTAGAGTTGCGCTTTCCAGATCTTGATAAAAAATTGATTTTTTAGAGGTAGACAAAGGTTTCATAACATTAGACATGTTCTGAATATACTGTATGAGAAGCATAATTCTAAAGATACAGCGGCGTTATCATTTGATGCACACCAAGTGTTTGATAGGATTGAGTGGAGTTTCCTTTTTAATGTACTCCCACGGTTTGGAATTGGTACCAATTTTCTGAGATGGATTAAGCTGTTGTATATAAACCCTACTGCCAAAATACAATAAAAATAATAATACCAATAATAATAATCTCTAAACCATTTACATCTCCTTATTTGCTCAGGAGATGATCATGTGACTAAATTTAACAGTCATGTACTGAATTTGACAGTTTTCCCTGCGCTGGTGACAACTATAATGGAGCATGTGACTGATTTCAAGCGGTCCGTGAAGTCCGTGTTCTCATCACACACAGCTGCGTGGCAAAGATCCAGCCTAACTTTACGCACATGTTTCTCCAGTATGTCTGGAGCACGTGACTCTGCGCAAGAGTCAGTGGGGTTCAGCCTGCTGAATTAATGTTCGATTTAACTCCACGAGGTTGCCTTCAGGCCTTAAAAGGTTCCTAGTGCCACTGGAAGAAAAGCTAAATAGAGCATGCATCTTTGTTCGTGGTGAGATGGATGAGAGACGGCGCAGACACTTCTACTAAGACTGAGAGGCAGCGGTGGGCGTGTTCTGCCACCAAATGGATTGTGGATGCCCGGGCTAAAGTCTCTGCTTTAACTGTTGTCCAGGCTTTCATTAAAGCCGGCATCATTGCTGAACAACCGCCTGAGACTGACTCCGACAACAATGAGAGGGAAGCTGACATGTCTGATTACCAAACTGTATAATTCAAACCCAGAAGATGTTTTGCGGGAGAAGATTGAAAAAAAAAATTAATGTGAGTCAATTGTAAAATAATCAAATGAAGCTCATCTAAACTCACTGTTTTACTTCTGTTTATTTTTTTTGCGCCTTAAAATAAGGTGTGCCTTGTGTAGGAGTTATGCACAGAAATAGACCCCGTAGCTAAGACTGTGCCTAATGGTGTGTCAAATATGGTAACCCAAATTCTCCATCAGCAATTAGAACTAAAGAATATTGTCAGAAGATCAGTGAAAAGTTTACTAGAACAACATTTAGGAATCCTTGTTTGCAGTTTACTGAAGTTAGGGTTAGTTTGGTCAGGTCAGAAGACATGAGAAAACCTACAGCAGAACTGTACAATAATATTAATTTCTGATCAGCTTCACACAACATTGGTAACTACAAATGATTAAGCATTTCCAAGTCAGTGACTGAACGACAGTGGAATTTTTCAGTTACATTCATGTGATTTAATAGAAAACCACAAGACTTGCAAGGAAATTCCTTGTGTCGTTTTGGCAAACAGAAGTGTTTACATGTTGTGAATGGCACTCTGTTGAAAGTGTGGGCTCCATGCTGACCTTGTGACAACAATGGGCAAATGCAGTACTGAAAATAGTGCTCGGGCCATGGCTTGTGCCCTTGTGCAGTTGAAAGGTATGTGCTAATCCATTTGACCTTTGCTGGGCAGCAGAAGGTTGAAAACAGAATCACTGAAGGGTTTAGGATGCCAAGCAGATCTGGCAGAAGTTCAGAGACTCAGTCGTTGCTACAAAGCAGACCAGACAAAACCAAATGAACTGCCAAGGTCACAGCTCCAGGGCAGCAGATAAAGCCAGTGCTTTCTTTATCCTCTCTCTTTTTCATTGTGTCATCACATGCACTAACCTCCAAAAGGGAAAGCTTGTTATGAAAATATATATTCTTTAACATAAAAAAATCTAAGTTTTTTTTTCTTTTTTTCACAGTTAACTTATCTGATGCTTAATCAGGATTTAATGAATCTGGCTTCATTTGAATTCAGACTTCAGTGTGAAAAATGACACAAAAATAAGTTACAACATATGTGGTCTATGCCACTGCTTAAAGTCAGATGTAGAAAATACTGTCATAGTCATGTCTATCAAATCTGCAACTATGTCAGTCTTTTTAAAACACAAAGATTTTCTCTCTCTCTTTCTCACTACATCTGCCTTTTGTGTACATTTCTGCACTGCAGCGAGTCTACTGATCTATGCCCCCATATCAACCAACCACGGGCAGCTTAGAGGGGGAAAAATAAGTAAGACAGGGTGAATTAAAATAAAAGAAACAGCTCCCAGGAAGGAGCGGACTCTTGTCTTTCAAACCAAAGAACGGCTTTGGAGTCATTTCATTCGTAACCGACCACACGGCTCACCTGCTGCTCCGCGGGGATGACAGGACTCCTTGCACCGTCTCTTTTCGTCTAATCTTTGAGCCAGTTTGGAAAGCACTATGACTGTAGCAAGTACTTTGACCGCTCCCAGACTCTACGCACATTAATTTTTACAAATATATCTCTGTTGCGGGCTGCACGGTGGCGCAGTGCCTTACAGCAAGAAGGTTCCCGGTTCAAGTCCTGGCTGGGGGACTTAAAAACAGTGTCACCAATGGGTGACCTTTTTGTGTGGAGTTTGCATGTTCTCTCCGTGCATGTGTGGGTTTTCACCAGGGCCTCCGGCTTCCTCCCACCATCCAAAAACATGCTTCATAGGTTAATTGGTTACTCTAAATTGTCCCTGGGTGTGGATGTGAGTGTGCATGTGTGTGTGACTGTGGCCCCTGCGACAGACTGGCAACCTGTCCAGGGGTGTCCCCTGCCTTCGCCCATGAGGAGCTGGGGTCTGTTACCGAGGTATCTTCATCTGCAGAGGATCCTTGCTCAGAGCACGGCAGATGTGATGCTGAGCAGCAACGTGGACAGACTTCCTCTGACACGACTCTTTCTGATGCAGAATTTAACCACAAACAAACTTTTTCCAGATGCATTTCTTCATGTAATAAATGTTACTGACAGACATGCTGAGTAAATGCTGATTATAAATGTAATATTTGAATGCATATAGAAGCCACAAAACAAAACCCTTAACTGTCTCTTTGTTTCTGTTGTTGAAAAACATATTCCTGTTAAGTTTGTAATAAATATTCTGCTCTGCCATGAAACCATGTTGTTTATTTTATATCTGTTAAAACACTAATGTCAGCTTTCAGTTTTACCAGCAAGAAGAGACATTTCTAAACAGCTTTGAAAATGTCAACATTAACTGTTTTAATAAAGCTTTAAACTTCAAATGGCGCCAGTAAACACCAACTCCTAAATGAAACAAGTCCAATATGATGCAGTCCTTTTGGATGTTGTTTTCCAGCTCATCAGCCTGACACTTTCAGCAGGAATCACGGCTCCTGTTCCCCAAGACATCCTTAACAACCAACCAGACTCATGTAGCAGGTCAAGAAAAAAGGTTTTTCCAATGAATCTGCAGTTTAAAAAAATTAGATTAGATTAGAGTCAAATAATTAATGATTGTATTGCATATAAATCAGTGAAACCCCTTTGGTCTACTAAATGACTACAAGGGGAAAAAAATCCTCTTTATCTCAAAAAATAGAAGAGATACAGTAAACTAACAATTGTATTTAAAACAACAAATGTACACTTAAAATAATGCTTGACTATCGAAGTCTCACACTTATAACACAACCTCATAATAACACAGGTTTTTTTGTAACAGTCATGATGCTTTGTCCTCAAAATGTCTGCTTTCTGGCTTTTTTTTATTTGCAAAGTCCTCAAGCTAAGTCTGTTTTATCTTATCCTCACTAGTTCTTTAAAGAAAGTGATGCTAAAAGCTTCTATTATCTCCTTTTTTGGAGGAAGGGGAAATGATCTGAATTGTCCTTCTGCCCACTTCATCAGTCCTGAATAAATACGAATAAATTGGCCAGTCATCTGTATCTACAGGTTTAGTAAAAACAGGCCAATATCCATGTACATTTGCAGATGATACCTTTATGCCAGAGTTGTCCTCAGAAACCAGATGATCCTGGAGCTTCTTGGTCAGGATGTTCCTCAGATCCCTCTGGCTTAATGTCTTATCTCCAAATATTTTAGAATTGCTCCTGCAGAGAAAAAGCTCATTAGATTATTAGAAAATAATGAGTGCATATTCCAATTTTATTATTGGTGATGTTGCAGTAATGCAGAAAAATTGACATAAATTAGTTTTAATAAATCTATTTTAGGAGTTTTTTTAAAACACGAGTTTACACACAGTACTGATTACAATAAAATAATCCTGATTAAGATAAATGATCCACTGCCACAAACAAAAACATTCTTGTTAGAATATTTCCAGAATCATTCTGTGAATTTTTAAAATAAGAAGAAAACTTTCGCTGAATCAGTGCTCTGTCATTCCACACTTTGGGGCGCTGCAGCTACGTTAACTTTAACTACGTTAAGATGAGACAGCTGATTATTGCATTTTATTGTATTTGCAGTCAATATTTTGTCATGTATAATTACATAAGGGGTTTAATAAACTCCAGAAATAGCTACATGTAAAATCGGACATTTTAATTCTCCTCATGATGAAGTTGATGAACATGTAACTTTAATACCTTCTTGTGTCGTGGAGGCCCTTTAGAACGTTATTACCGACAACAGGGACAGTTTTCGGGTTCCTCTTGTGCATCCCCGAGTTTCAGTTCAAAACAGTTACTTGTCAAAGCAACACTTCTAACAAAATAACATCGTCAGAGACATGTGACGGAAAAAAAGATCATTAAACTGATTCTTACCTGGAAAGTGACGGAAGTATTTTCGGTTATCATATCCTTTGGTCTCTGGGTTTCCTTTTACGGTCGCAAAACAACAATATAAGATATTTTCCCTTTGTTGAAAGACAACTGACAGCACGAGCAGTGGGTCAACTTTTAAAATAAAACTCCACGCAAACTACTTCCGGTTGACCCGGACTTTCCAGACGAAATTGCGAAAAATGAAACTGAACGCTCGTTATTCCGTTTGCTCCATTTTCCATTTAAGGCTCAAATCGTAAAACGAAAAAACGAATCGTTTTTTCGTTTTTTTTTCATTTTTGATTTTAAGACAAAAAAAACAAAAAAACGATTCATTTTTCGTTTTTGATTTTAAATTGAAAAAATGAATGAACGAACGATACACAGATTTAATTCCAACAAGAATTGTGCACACCCGTTTGAGTTAGTCATGTTGTTTGCAGGTAGCGTCAATAACGCAGAAGAAGCGTGAGCCCCCCACCGCCCCGAACTGCCAGCAGGAAGTCATTTATGAGACACTATGCGCGTGGTGAATTTGAAAACAAAAAAGAAATACCACTTTGCATTTTCGCTTTCATTACGTCACAGAATGGGGGGTGTTGAAGTCGAAAATGAAAAAGCACTTTAAAGGATTGAATTTTAATTTTATTTATGAGTCAATTGATGCAGTTACATTGTGAAAATGAAAAAGCATTTCTGTAATCCATTTTGATTTTCAAATTAGATATTTCTGATTGAATTTTGGTACACATTTGCAAGAGAACCTTTTTGAAAATGAAATGTCAAATGTCCTTTTCTTTATCATTTTAATTAAGTGACAGAATGAGCGGTGTTGAAGAAGAAAAAGAAAAAGCCATTAGGCGGATTGAGTTGTCATTTTATTTTTAAGTCAACTGAGGCAGCTGTATTTTGAAAATGAAAAAGCATTTCCGGTATTGACTTTTATTTTGAATTATGAGTCACATTTGCTTCCATACATTTAATGCTATACAAACTGACAGCAAGGCAGCTGCTGGATTTTAACACGAAAAAACAGATTTTTATATATATATTTATATATAAAGCAAAGTTTGAAGGCCACAGCAATAATTACATCCACAATATCTTATTGGATCATTGGTGTAATATAGGATGTATTTTATCTTATGTTATAATTTAACATAAAATACCAGTAAAGTATTGATCAAAACTGACAGATATATTTTATAAGGTGAACTTTATTTCCAGGAGACAACTAATGGTACAATTGTTTTGTTCAGTCTGCCTTTGTTTTCCTGTAGCCATATATGAGAGAGATTTTCCTAAAAAAAAAAGAAAAAAGCAAAAAAATCTTAAAGTGAGAGTGTAGATATCCTAAAGGCAGTGTTGGGTAAGTTACTTCTAAAAAGTAATTGATTACTTTGTTTAGTTACTGGATCAAAATTGTAATTCAATTACTTTACTCATTTGAAAAAGTAATTCACTACCCGTTAATTTACTTACTTTTTTCCACTCATACAAATTCTGAAGGGAAAAACAGCTTCAAACAAACAAGATCCTCTTGTCTTTCATTTAACAGAGTTCCTTTGAAAAAGAGATTTTTAATCTCAATAGGACTAATCTGGTTAAGCGAGGGAACATAAATAAAATAAAAATAAATAATCAAAAACAGCATTTTGAAAGCAAAAACCTTGTCTGAGATATGAACACGGTTGAAGACATAACCTGCTTCATTTGAATTCAGACAACAGTGTGAAAAATGACACAAAAAATAAGTTACTGTCTCAACATATGTAGTCTATGTTACAGTTCAGAGTCAGATGTGGAAAATCCTGTTATTTTCATATTCATGTCTATATTCATGTCTTTCAAATCTTCATTTGGAGGTGGAGCCTGTCTTTTTCCTGACAACTTCTCTCCAAGCAGAAATGTACAGGTGTACAAAGACGGTAAGTTAACACACCTTACTGCAAACATCACTCAATCATGAGTTAACTGCAGAATATCCTGTGAGGGTTTAACTGTCTCAGGTTTCTTTATGGACAAATGCTGTCTTTCAAATCTGCCGCCAAGCCAGTTTTTAAAACACAAAGAACTATTAAATGCCTCCATGTTCATTCTGGACAACCTGATGTGTTCCATGACAATGAGTTACATTAATGCATCAGTCTCTCTCTCTCTATACATCTGTCTTTTGTGCACAGTTCTGCACGGCTGTGGGTCTACCAAACTATGCACCCCCACCACCACCTGCCCCCTCAGAGCGCCCTGAGCGTAAACTCATATTGATCAGTGGCATGTAGCTTAGAGAAAATAAAGAAAGGGTAAATTTATGTAAAAATATTCGTCTCAGAGTCCCAGGAAGGAGCGGACTCTTGTCTTTCACTCCAAAGAGCAGCTTTAGAGTGGTTTCATTCATAACAAACACATCAGTTCATGGGGTGGATCTCTGCTCTGCTGATCACCTGCTGCTCTGCAGAGATGACAGGACTCCTTTCAGGACAGCATCTCCTTTCGTCTTATCTTTGAACAAGTTTGAAAAGCACCAATGAGAGCATATCTGTACTTTGATCAATCTCCGACTCTGCGCGTACATGCGTGCACGTATGTGCCAGTTACTCCGTTTTGTTTTAAACTACTCTGTGTTTTCGTTTCATCAAACCGAGAGAAAATGTCAGAGCCTACAAAACCTAAGTAACCAAGTAGCGAGGGTTTCTATAGTCCAGTAACTGTAATTAATTACCTGAATTTGAACTGTAATTCGTTACACTACTCTGTTACTGACAGAAGTAATTAAATTACAGTAATTCGTTACTTTGTTACTCCAGAGAGACTAGAGACTGGAGAGACTATGTCTCTTGGCTGTGCTGGGAACCCCACAGGATCCCCCCCCCACCCCCCAGAAGGGCTGTAGAAAATGACAGAGAGGGAAGTCTGGGAATCTTTGCTTAGACTACTGCCCCTGCTACCTGGTCCCGGATGAGCAGAAGGAAATGTATGGATGGATGGATGGATGGATGGATGCATGGATGCATGGATGGGTGGATGGATGGATAGATGTTTGAATGGATGGATGGATGAATGGATGAATAGATGGATGGATGGATGGATGCATGGATAGGTGTATGGATGGATGGATGGATGCATGGATGGATGGATGGATGCATGGATGGATGGATGTATAAAAGGATGGATGGATGGATGCTTGGATGGATGGATGGATGTATAAAAGGATGGATGGATGCATGGATGGATGGATGGATGCATAAAAGGATGGATGGATGGATGGATGGATGGATGTATAAAAGGATGGATGGATGGATGCTTGGATGGATGGTGGATGGATTCATGCATGTATGGATGGATGGATGCATGGATGGATGGATTCATGGATGCTGCGCTGCACGCGGGCGCATGAGAGATCATGCAGTGTCACAGCTCATTAAAAGTTATGTGTCAAACGGAATTGTTGGAGTCACAGCTCATCTGTAAAATCACCAACCAAGATTTCCTTAAAGTTAACCTGGGAGGAGCGGTTCCGCTTGCAGCTCCATGGTCTGCACAGACGTCTCCTTTGACAGATGATGATGAGCACTGGAGCTGTGACAGAAATCTGAACAGACCTGATGTTATCAAACAGAAAAAAAGAGTCCAACTGCTGACTTGTTAGAATGGTTATTCTTGAATACAGCCGAACAGGCTTAGGTCATCACATGCGTGTGTCTGGCCGATTATCATCGGTCCAGAAGTCGTGAAGTCACCCAAAGCTCCTTTTTGTGAATCAACTTATAATGATATTTGTTCTCATCCGTGCTCGTGGTTTTGAATGACTTATGGCGTGAGTTGGTTCGTGTTTATTCGCATAATTATGATTTCATTGAAACTGCAGATGCCAAATTGTGGTTTTTATGTCAATAGTTTTTGGGTGTCTGTGTAATGGAAACGCAGCTATTGAGGCGATCAGACCTTCGAGTGGTCATTTTAAGGACAAAATAATGAAAGACAGGCTAGAACTTCAGAAAACAGATCATGGTCATCTTGTGCCGGAGGTGTAGGTCGTAGCCGTTTACGGCGCCAGCCATCTGCTGCCTAGATGTGGATGAAAAATCCACAGAACAGCCACACCGTGGTTTAACTTGTTTGAGACGTGTAACACCCATCTGATGACCGTGCTCTGTCTGTGACAGACCGCTAAACTTTTGTGTCTTTCTGTGTCTCCTGCAGGTTTTGATCACTGCCAGAACACTTTGTTTCCCGTGTGTTGCAAGTCTATAACAAGTGTGCTGCTCGTGGTTGCCTGCGGAATGACATTTTGAACAGTTCACAACGTTTTTGACGCAGTTCCGATTTTTTCCTGTGTCCTGCCACGTCTATAAATTGACAGCAGCTCGTCATCAACGCGCACAACCTCGTCGCATTCACGGGTGACCTCTCTTTGACGGGTTTTGGCTGTGATTGCGCCGTAAAGCACTGTGTGACCGGGGCTTCAGGGCTCCAAGGTGACGCTGGGGACACTTTATACTGGCTTCTCTGATGATCAGGGAAGGTGTGAATATCCCTTTTGTTTCTTTAATACATTTTTAAAACAACCTTCAATTGCCCAAAGTGCTGTAATGTGACATAAAAATAACCACGATAGTAAAAATAACATACCAATATGAAACACACCAGAAGAATCATATAAAAAAAGCAAAAATGGTCTAAAAGCATAAAAAATAAATCTGTGCTGACTAGAATCCATTTAATTTTTAACTTTACATTTAACTGCTGTTGCTTTTTTTCTTGGAGGGTTTTGCATTTTTCTTTTTTAATGCGCTGGTTGTTTCTGAGTATTCCCCCCCATTGTTCTTCATTTGGAGGTGGAGCCTGTCTTTTTCCTGACAACTTCTCTCCAAGCAGAAATGTACAGGTGTACAAAGACGGTAAGTTAACACACCTTACGGCAAACATCACTCAATCATGAGTTAACTGCAGAATATCCTGTGAGCGTTTAACCGTCTCAGGTTTCTTTATGGACAAATGCTGTCTTTCCTAATACCTTAGATGGTTTCACCAGGAGTCTTTTTTTGTTCAGCTCCTCTGAGGTAGTGAAGCATCACATGCAGTCAGCTTAGCGGCTGGGTGATAGACTGTCATTATTACTGTAGACTGGGAATGCAAGCTGCTGCAGGATTACCATGTTTGGTGTCTCACTGTACTGAGCAAAACTCATTGCAGTTTCACATGCTACGATGAATGTTTGAGTCCATTTTGGAGAAATGGTTTTATGATGGCTGCTGTGTTCGGGAGTGCACTCAGGAGATATGGAGTGTGAGAGTGTGCTTGAAAGAGACAGATATTCCAGAGGAGGGAAAAAGCCAAGCTCAGACTTCAAAGGTGCAGGGCATGCATGGTTGAACTAGCCGAGTGTGCATGCCAGATCTCTGCAGCCTCATAAAGACACTTTGTGTACTGATATCCAGAAACACTAACATTTTTCACAGTTGCATACAAATTTAGTTTCAATGATGCAACTGCTTAAAGTCTACAAAGTCCTTCTCTAGTCTTCCTTTGGTGTTTCTCTCAGAATGGAAGCTCTCAAACTCTCATTCTACATCTCTATCAACCCTCCCCTCAGTTCTCTCCCCTCTGTCTTCCTTACCTTTGTTATTCTCACTTCCTCAACTCTGTGAACATGAAGTGTCTTTTGGGACTGACCTGTCAAGGCGAGCCGAGTCCTGCAGCTTCTTGTCTTTCTGTCCCAGAAAGCTGCAATCTCACTGAGCAAAGCTAGCCAAATTGGAAGGTGGAAAAGAGAAGATAGTTTTATTTTACAGCAAAAGTCAAAATACTGATTTTTTTTACTCACTTTACTCACTCAGTTTTTTACATCCTGGTTGAATGGAAGGAATACACCACGGAAGATCAGCTTTAATTGATTCTCCCTGATCTCCTGATAGCAAAATCAACCATTTAAGTTAGATTTAAACCTCCCACACATCACAAAGAAAAATCTAAACAAACAATGTTCTGGATCTATATACTACTGTGTGTACTGTGGAAAATGACCTCTTTGATTTATGGAAGAAAATTACATGGAATGTTTCATAAGAAGAAAATCTTATGTTGCACATAAGGAAACCTGGTTATTAGAGATTGGTGGGATACATTTTTTGTGTGTAAATCAGAGAAAGAAACCATGACAATAATGTCCTCAACGCTCAGTCAAATGTCTATTTCTTTTTGCAGGTTTCAAGGTGCCTTTTAAAACAGCTCATAATGGGCAACAGTGTTGCTATCCTTCTTTTTTTTTTTTTTATTTGTCCTGTCCAACAGCTGAGCAAACAGATATGAGCTGAGAGTCTCTTGTATTAGACAGATTTTACTGTTAGAATCGGGGATCATAAATCATAGGACACACAAGGTGTATATTCGTATAAACCCCTTTTGTAACTTTATTTTAAACTTTATCTAAACTTTATTTATATTAATTTTGTTTGTGCTCTTTTTGTTGGACAGGACAGAAAAAGAAAGGGGGAAAAAGAGAGAGAGATATTTCGGGGGAGGGGGAGGGGGGTGCAAAAGAAAAGGGAAAAAGGGTGGGCTAAAGAAGTCGTAAAACTACAGTCAACAAAATGCTGGAGCTTATACCCATCACAGTCGTGTGAGTGTTGGTCTAAAATGGGCGGGGCCTGTCCAAACACTCAGCTGTGACAAACATACCTGCTGGCTCCAAGAGTGTTCACAAACTTGTCCACATCCTGTTCACACACACACTTATGCATACAAACCAACAGGTGAATGTTATGTTAAGCTGAAGTGGATGGGAGAGCTCTCAGACATCCCCACACCAAGACCCTCGCTGAGGCAGCAGCGGCGACCAGGGCCCACCCCCGCACCCAAACTGTGGGGGCAATGGAGGAGATTGACTGACTTCCAGCTGGTTTTTCCAGAAATCATGCCTTATCTGTTACTGATTACCTGGTGTGTTTAGCTAATAAGGAGCTTCATGGGCAGGTTGGTTGGAAAACATGTAAATCAGATTAATATGACACCATATTTATAGGAACAGAGTTGTAAAAACAAAAAGCCTGGAGCAACATTTGCAGTGATTGTAGTGGAGTTGCAGACAGGAATTTGAGTTGTGTTCATGGTTTTACCAGAAGCTTTTGCATGGAGCTTCAGAGTAGCCTGATACATTTCTTATTGTGCATGAAAAGTTGGTTTGTTAGTTACATTTTGTCTTGTGTTTCAATAAATTTTTTAAACGAGATGATCTTATACCAGTAAAATAAACTTGTTTTTAACCACTCCTAACATTATTCTAAATGGGTTTTTGCACACATACCAGATGATTAAGTATAATGAAGATGATTAAATCTATTGTCAGAACTGTTTATTAGAATAAGGTTAATGCGCATTTACTTATCTTCTCTTGCACAGCAGTGCCTAGTTTCCGTTCAGAAGCACAGTTCTTAGATGAGATTACTTTATAAGTGTAAGTAAATTTACTGCATCAGGAGGATCTTTTTAGACACTGAATTTTATTTTGAAAGGAGCTCATAGGTGCTGCTGTCAGATTAAAATAAATAAAAATTGTGTCCATTTCATCTGACCATCCTTGAGATGTTTCTACACCTTCATTTGAGTCCAGCTGTGTTTGATTCTACTGACTGGACTTGATTAGGAAAGCCTCACACCTGTCTATATAAGACCTTACAGCTCACAGTGATGTCAGAGCAAATGAGAATCATGAGGTCAAAGGAACTGCCTGAAGAGCTCAGAGACAGAATTGTAGAAGACACAGATCTGGCCAAGGTTACAAAAACATATCTGCTGCACTTAAGGTTCCTAAGAGCACAGTGGCCTCCATAATCCTTAAATGGAAGATGTTCAGGACGACCAGAACCCTTCCAAGAGCTGACCGTCCAGCCAAACTGACTTATCGGGGGAGAAGAGCCTTGATGAGAAGTAAAGAAAAACCCAAAGATCACTGTGGCTGAGCTCCAGAGATGCAGTCGGGAGAAAGTTGTAGAAAGTCAACCATCACTGCAGCCCTCCACCAGTCGGGGATTTATGGCAGAGTGGCCCGACGGAAGTCTCTCCTCAGTACAAAACACATGAAAGTCTGAATGGAGTTTGCTAAAAAAAAACACCTGAAGGACTCCAAGATGGTGAGGAATAAGATTCTCTGGTCTGATGAGACCGAGTTAGAACGTTTTGGTCTTAATTCTGAGCGGTATGTGTGGAGAAAAGCAGACACAGCTCATCACCTGTCCAATACAGTCCCAACAGCTTAGCATGGTGGTGGCAGCATCATGATGTGGGGTGTTTTTCAGCTGCAGGGACAGGACGACTGGTTTCAATGGAGGGAAAGATGAATGTGGCACAAGTACAGGGATATCCTGGACCAAAACCTTCTCCAGAGTGTTCAGGACCTCAGACTGGACTGAAGGTTCACCTTCCAGCAAGACAATGACCCTAAACACACAGCTAAAATAACCAAGGAGTGGCTTCACAACAACTCTGTGACTGTTCTTGAATGTTCCAGCCAGAGCCCTGACTTAAACCCAATGGAGCATCTCTGGAGAGACCTGAAAATGGCTGTTCACCAACGTTTACCATCCAACCTGACAGAACTGGAGAGGATCTGCAAGGAGGAATGACAGAGGATCCCAAATCCAGGAGTGAAAAACTTGTTGCATCTTTCCCAAAAAGACTCAAGACTGTTTTAGATCAAAAGGTGCTGCTACTAAATACTGAGGAAAGGCTCTGAATACTGAGAGGACCATGTGATATTTCACTTTTTCTTTTTGAAGAAATCTGCAAAAATGTCAAAAATTCTGTTTTGTTGTTATTGTTTTTTTTTTGTCAATATGGGGTGCTGTGTGTACATTAATGAGGAAAAAATGAACTTAAATGATTTTAGCAAATGACTGCAATATAACAAAGAGTGACAAATTTGAGGGGCTCTAAATACATTCTGAACCCACTGTATGTTATTCTATTAGATGTCTATCAATAGTGCTCTGCATATAGAGGACTCCTGCATATCTACCTGTAGACATCTAATCTTTGGATATTTTTATTTGTCAATTAGAGCACTTTTGTGAAACTTTTACTAGTCATATAAAAGAAACCCTCAAATTTTATATCCATCCAATCATCTTCAGAACTAACTGAATCACTTTTGGGGTCACAGTATTGCTTTTTCTGTTTATCTGAAAGAATGATTTGGGTTTGGTATAACTGACGAAACTCAGCGAGAGCCATAATGTCCCACTTCCCTCTTTAGGAAAATATATTGTATTTGTTTCTGTGGCCATTAATCCATTCATTTATATAAAAATATATAAATCTTAAAATATTTACAATTATTAAAGCGTAACATTTTATATTTTTTGATCCATTTATAAGAATTTAACTTATTTTATTTTAACAGAAGCACATACAAGTTCCTTTCAAAATAAATATACCCAAATAAGTGAGTCAAATAAGATCCTCCTGCTTCAGCCGATTATACTGAAAATAAAATAGCTAGAAAATCCAAATCAAACATGTTTCAATCATGTCATTATCCTTTTTTCTCCTTTTACTATTTAACTTCAACAAACATGGTTGCACAAAACATAAGAAAATGTGCTTTCAAAATATGCTTTAAGCTCGTTCTAATGATTATCAGCTCAGACAACAGATGAAACATGTTATCATTTTGTTCAGTTATATGAAAAGTTAAGAATCTAAACAGAAATATGAATGTTGGATTGTTGTTGTGATGCAACTTTCTAAGACCTTTAACGCCAGATAAAGTTCAGTAGAAGTGTTTGACATGTTTTGGAATGCAGAACAATGCAGTCATTAGTTTTCTGTCAGAAGAAGGCTGTACAGTGGCATAGTGGTTTGTTTTTCACCTTACAGAGAGAAAAATTTGGTTCAAATCCCAATTGAGACCTTTCTGTGTGAAGTTTGCATTGTTCTCCCTCTAAAGCTGTGGATTCTCTCCTGCCTTCTCCCACTGTTCAATAGCATGTTTCATTGGTAAACTGCTGTCTGCAAATTGTTCTGGTTTGTTTGTGTGACCCTGTGACAAACTGGTGACCTGATTAGGGTGTACTCCACCTTTAACAGTAACTGGGTTGGAACCAGCGAACCTGTGACTCCCAGCAGTGGATCAGTGGGTTTTGAAAATAAATGGATGGATGTAAAATTGTAGTATTTTTTTATCTAGTAAATAGTATTTAAAGTACTCTAATAGACATCTAAAAAAAATCCAAAGACTAGATAGCTACAAGCAGATGTTTAGCAGACGTCTATGTGAATATATTTTTGAAAACACTGTAGGTAGACATCTAATATAGTGACAAAACTTTGCCGAGAGATGTCCAGTAAACATCTAAAATACACGTCTATACGGTATCTAATAGACATGCTGTGCTTGGTGCGTAGAGCTCTGCAGTTAGCACAGTCTTTAAATTCAGTTTATTAAAACATTAATGTAAAAAGCAAGCCAACCATGTCCCCAAAGAAAAGCCCAGCAACTAGTAAAATTGAAGCCATAAAAAAAAAATACAAGACTTAGGCAGGAGCATGTCAATCATAAAGATTCCTGGGGGCTGGCCCCCTCTGGGCTCCTCTCTCTTTGTGTGGGGTGGGGGTGTTGGGCCTGGGGGGTGGGCTTTCGGGCGGTGGGGCCTCTGCCCTGGGGAGACTCGGGCCCAATGCTGGGGGAGGCGGGGGGTCGGTTGTTTCACCATCGGGGCTCTCCGATGTCCAGTTGGGGGCGAACTCGATGGCTCGAAGACTGTCTGCTATGTCTGGGAACTTGACGGAACAGCTGGACCGGGATCTGGCTAGGTGCAGGTGGTTTAGCATCCAGTGCGACGAGTCTGTGGACAACAGCAGTACCGCGCAGCTGATGATCTTTATACGGATGGTATTTAATGATATCTCTACAAAAGAAGAACTCCTGACACTACTGCCCCTGAAGACAACTACGAGGGGAGTTGACATTTATAACTGCAGTGAGGAGTTTTTTCACAGAGAAAAACTTACCAACGAAAAAAGCTGGTATCAGTGACTACAGACAGAGCTCCTGCTATGACCGGCCAGCGTGCAGGTTTCATCGCACACTGTAAAGGTGACACAGACTTCCCACCATTTCTACATTACCACTGCATTATTCACCAGCAGGCAATATGTGCAAAAGTTACCGGCTTTGAGCACGTAGATGACTCCCGTGGTGAAGATTCTAAACAGCATACGCTCCAACGCTAAACAGCACAGAACATTTAAGGTGCTATTGGAGGAGCTGTCAGCTGAATATGGAGACCTGTTACTGCACACAGAAATCTGATGGCTGAGCAGGGGACGTATTTTGAAACGTTTCTTGTCTCTTTTGGATGAAATCAAAGAAGTTCATGCAGTCCAAAGGTGAAGACATCTCTCTGCTGGAGGACACTGAGTGGATACTGGACTTTGCATTTTTAACTGACATCACTGGGAAACTAAACCTTTTGAACTGTGAGCTGCAGGGCAAAGGTAAAACTGTTGCTGACATGATAAGTTCTGTCAATGCATTTAAAACCAAGATGAGCATTTTCTCCATGCATTTACAGACAAAAAAAGTGCTGCACTTTCCCTCTGTGCAGTCAGTGCTGAAAGACAATGCTTCTGCATCTGAGACTTTTGACAAAGCTGCAGAAAACTACTCTCAAGTCATAAACAGACTTGGGCAAGAGTTTGAGAAGAGGTTTTGTGACTTTGATCAGCTTGAGCCATGTGTGTCATTCATTTCCAATCCTTTCATGCAAGTGGATACAACATGCATTGCTGAGCAACTAAGTGCAACGTTCAACTTGGACTGTTGGTCAGGTGGAGATGGAAATTGTAACCTTGCAAAATGACCTCCACCTCAAAGCCAACCAGGCTGCACCAAACGTTTTGGTGCCTTGCAGATACGGAAAAGTACAGTGGTGTGTGCACAGCAGCCATGAAGGTTGCCAGCATGTTTGGTTCAACCTATCTGTGTGAATCAGCCTTTTCTGACATGAACTTCATTAAGAACAAACACAGAACATGCCTCACTGATGCACATCTGCAAGAGTCACTGAGAAGTTGCATTATCAACTTACATCCCAGATTACAGTACACTGGTGAAGAGCATGCAATGCCAGGCTTCCCACTAACAGGCAAAGAAACAAATGACAGATGTTGTTGGTGTCAACATGTCAAGTTCCATAGCAAAGATAGATTTTAAATACAGAAAAACTCTTACAGATATGTTACAAAGTTTAACAGACACAATGATTTGTTTTAATGGCTGCAAATGTATTTGATTGTCAGGATTGCAGATATGAGGAAATCATTTTGTTACCTAAGTGAAACAAACGATCTCTGCTGTAAGAGAGCCTGGCATCCTGAAAGCACTTCTGCACTATGAACGGACGATACATCAGCACGTACAGACATATATTAACAAAAAATAGAGAGCGAAACGCTCTGACCAGCTGTCCGTATAGATGTGGCCGTTCTTAGCCCTCACGTTGATTGTATTTGTATTTGATGTATATAATTAGTACAAATGTGATAAGATTTATTTTGAAATGAGTTGATTTTTGTTAGATTTAGGAAGCCCTCTGCATTACTCAGTGTCCTTGAAGTAGCTCTCAGTTTCAAAAAGGTTGGCGACCCCCGCTCTAAGTAAACCAATTACAAATGATAATTGTTGAGTCATCTGGCTGCACAATGGTGTAGCAGGTAGTGCTTACCTATAAGCCCTAGGCCTAGTTCAGATTCTGGCTTTGACTGCTCAATAGATAGTTTTTGATCTGTGTCAATATAATTCAACAAATCAGATAATGAATCCAAATCAACTCCATCACAGTCAAAATATCTGAGCTGCTATGAGACTAGTTTGACCGCAAGAAGAGGAAGAGTCCAAGAACGTGATCCATTTTTTGAGCGCTGCTTCACATTCACCATTTAGAATAGTTTACTCATGAAGTCTTGACTTGGCTGTTTATGAAAAAAATAACAATTGGGGAAAAAAAATCTGTTCTGGTGTTTGCATCTCGGGAGCATCATTTTACATTGTAAAAGTTGGTCTCTTTTATAAGCAGTGAAAAAGTAAGCTAAACAATAATGAAAAGACTGCTACAACAAGATGACTATGTATTATGACTAGGCTGAATGAAGCAACCCTCCCTAGTTATAATTATCAGAAATCCAGGATTTCAGAGAAAGGAGGCGGATTAGCAGATATATCACAGTCTAGCTTACTTCCTAACACTAAAGTCCGACACATTTGTAACTCATTTTAAAACATCAAATTATCTATAAATCACCCAAAGAGCAACACTCAAAAAGCTAATTATTTATCGTCCTCCCGGCTCATACTCAGAAATTTGGAAAACTCAGTTAAAAATTCAATCAACTATTGTTTTAGATTCTGATAAAATAATAATAGTGGGGGATTTTAATGTTCATGTTGATGACCGTAGTGACTGTCTAGGAAATGCTTTCTCAGCTTTACTAGATAATGTTGGTTTCACACAACATTTGTTTCACCATCGGGGGTCAGTTTGGCAGCTGTCCCCGACCTACCCTCCTTCCTCACAGAACCACTTATTGGGGTCAAAGGGAGGTCGGCTTGCAAAATACCTCGGAGGGCCGAGCCACTTGGCAGTGGTCCCCCCCTCCCATGGTTTCTGCAGTTTTGCCCCCCTCTCTTGATTTTAAGTGCATCTTAAAAATATAGGACACTTGGTGGGGGAGTGCTTGGACGTCACTGCCAGCGCCAGGAGACGTCCACTCAGCGCTCTACCCTACAATTTTAACTGTACCGTAGACATTTAGAGCCCCTTGGTGAGAGGGCGATTGGACATCCCTGTAAGCAATCAGGAGATGTCCTCAGTGCCCTGCTCACCAATTTTAACTGCACCCTTTATTACACACACCCTTCAACCACAAGAAACACACCTCATTACACACACACAAATACATTACACAAGGAAGGTGGGACTACTGATATTCTGTCCCCTACCCCATCCCTGGCAGAGGGAACAGGGCCTTCAGCAGCGGTGACCTTGTCTCTTGGATGTCAGCCTCCTGGGCCCGGCGGACACCTCCCCATGCAGGGAGAGGGATCCCATAGTTGTGTGGTAAGTCCATGAGCGGGGTCTTGATGTGGGGATGGCTGAGAGTTCTCCCTCCTATATTTTACATTCCATCATCCACGTCAGCTTAACATAAACATTCACCTGAATGGATTGGTCAAACAATATAAATAAAGTTTAATTTAAATTACAAAAGAAGCTTACAAGAATATGCTGTCACAGCAGCAGCCAGCCTGCTGCTAATCAACTGATTCTCTCCACCAGTGCCTGCTCCTATATATCTCTCCCTCTGCCCTTCATTCTCTGCTGAATCGTTGCACTACAAGTTTTTAGCGAAATCTCCAGCGGTGTTCATGCTCACCACACGACCAGGTGACCAGCTGCTTTACATGCCCCAGTCTCTCTGCTGCTCCATTTCCTCCAAAGCCTTGTAAGTCCCCGTACCTTCTCCTTTTTGGAAACCTTCCCAGAGATCGCTGGTGATTTTGTGTTGACCTATGGCATCAAGAATTGGTGAGTAAGCCCTAGGATTCTGAGTTTTGTCCCACAAGTTCATTTTCTCCCCACTGTCGCTTCTACCTGGAGCCACACCTTCCCTGCTGTACGAAGGACTCCACTTCTTTTCTTCCATGCAGTCATCTCTCCTCACCTCAATCTGCCGTTAATCTCCAAAGCCTGAGGGGAAGCATCCGAACATAAAGCTTTAATAACTCTGGTTTTCTTGTACTCCTGAGTTTGTTGTATTTTGGGTCCCTGAAGCAAAACCTGACATGTACACCTTTTATGTCTGATTTATAACGTAAGAGGCTCTCATATCTGTTTGCTCAGGATCAAATACATTTTTTTTTTGGAAAGAGTTAAAATTACAATAGAGCAAATAATCTCAAAGCAACTAACATTAAGCCTTCCTCGTACTAGCTATATATCCAGTGAAGCTTAATTTTATGAAAACAGATTACATTTAATGATATCAGCTTGTTAACAGCAAAAAGATGTAAACATGTAGTTGTCATTTAAACATGAAGTTGTCATTCAAACATGAAGTTGTCATTCAAACATGTAGTTGTCATTCAAACATGTAGTTGTTATTCAAACATGTAGTTGTCATTCAAACATGAAGTTGTCATTCAAACATGTAGTTGTCATTCAAACATGTAGTTGTCATTCAAACATGAAGTTGTCATTCAAACATGCAGTTGTCATTTAAACATGCAGTTGTCATTCAAACATGCAGTTGTCATTCAAACATGTAGTTGTCATTCAAACATGTAGTTGTCATTCAAACATGTAGTTGTCATTCAAACATGTAGTTGTCATTTAAACATGCAGTTGTCATTTAAACATGTAGTTGTCATTCAAACATGAAGTTGTCATTTAAACATGTAGTTGTCATTCAAACATGTAGTTGTCATTCAAACATGAAGTTGTCATTTAAACATGTAGTTGTCATTCAAACATGTAGTTGTCATTCAAAGATTAAGTTGTCATTTAAACATGTAGTTGTCATTCAAACATGTAGTTGTCATTCAAACATGTAGTTGTCATTCAAACATGTAGTTGTCATTCAAACATGCAGTTGTCATTCAAAACATGCAGTTGTCATTCAAACATGCAGTTGTCATTCAAACATGTAGTGTCATTCAAACATGTAGTTGTCATTCAAACATGTAGTTGTCATTCAAACATGAAGTTGTCATTTAAACATGTAGTTGTCATTCAAACATGTAGTTGTCATTCAAACATGTAGTTGTCATTCAAACATGTAGTTGTCATTCAAACATGTAGTTGTCATTCAAACATGTAGTTGTCATTCAAACATGCAGTTGTCATTCAAACATGCAGTTGTCATTCAAACATGTAGTTGTCATTCAAACATGTAGTTGTCATTCAAACATGTAGTTGTCATTCAAACATGAAGTTGTCATTTAAACATGTAGTTGTCATTCAAACATGTAGTTGTCATTCAAACATGTAGTTGTCATTCAAACATGTAGTTGTCATTTAAACATGTAGTTGTCATTCAAACATGAAGTTGTCATTTAAACATGTAGTTGTCATTCAAACATGTAGTTGTCATTCAAACATGTAGTTGTCATTCAAACATGTAGTTGTCATTTAAACATGTAGTTGTCATTCAAACATGTAGTTGTCATTTAAACATGTAGTTGTCATTCAAACATGTAGTTGTCATTAAATTGTCATTTAAACATGTAGTTGTCATTTAAACATGTAGTTGTCATTCAAACATGTAGTTGTCATTCAAACATGTAGTTGTCATTCAAACATGTAGTTGTCATTCAAACATGTAGTTGTTATTCAAACATGTAGTTGTCATTCAAACATGTAGTTGTCATTCAAACATGTAGTTGTTATTCAAACTTGTAGTTGTCATTCAAACAGTTGTCATTTAAACATGTCGTTGTTGTTCGTTCCTAAGTTGGGTGCACTTTCATAGTCCGGTCCTGTTTTGACCGTATTCTGGTCTTGATTAAGTTTCAGGCTGACCCTTTTTTGAGTTTTCTGCCGGTTTTTCTCCTCGTCTGTCTCGACATTGGGGAGTGTGACGTCATCCGCTCTGCTCAGCTACACTCCGGAGATTTCTTCTGTCACTGTTGCTTCAGCAGATCTTTGACGCTCACCTGTGCATCTGGCGGCATATTGATTTCCTCCACCTCTCTAATAAACATTTTAATTCTAACCTGTGCGTTGCTCTGGGTTGTCCTCTTGAATTCCTAACATTTCATTTAAGGGGTCAGTGTGAAGGAGCAAAGTTTGAACAATGTAACAGAAAATGGGGAGTGAAAATTCAGTTCAATTCAATTTTATTTCTATAGCCCAATATCACAGCCACAGTCATCTCATTGGACTGATATCAGAATATTGCAAGAAACAACAAAAAAAATCAATCATGTAAAAGTAAACAATAGCTGGTTGTTAAACAGACTAAGCTGAACAAAAATCTCTGTCATTACACCCTCCTTCTTGGTGAAGAAAACTCATAAAAAAACCCTCTCTTTTTTTTGGGGGGGGGAACAAAGAAACCTCAGGGTGTCCCACATGAAGGAGAGATCCTCAACACCGGACGGACAGGTGATGAACAAGAACTATCCAGAAAAATTAGCTTAATTATTCTACAACAACACAGTTGAATAACAAGTATATGTCTAATAAACAAACACTGCATTTTGAACAAGCTGAAGACTTTTTAAAGAACTTTTAGGACACGCTGCTAGCAAAGAGTTACAGTAATCCAGCCTAGAAGTAACAAATGCATGGATGAGTTTTTCAGCATCGCTTCTAGATAATATGTTTCTGATCCTAGAAATATTGCGTAGGTGAAAAAATGCAGTTTTACAAGCCTGTGATATGTGAGCCTTAAATGATAAATCCTGGTCAAATAAAACCCCCAGGTTTCCAACTGTGGGATTGGAGGCTATATTTACACCATCCAGGGAGACCATCTGAACAGGTAGGGTATCTCTGAGGTATTTTGGGCCTAGTATAATGACCTCAGTTTTTTCTGGGTTTAGGAGGAGGTAATTAACTGCCATCCAAATCTTGATGTCACTAATGCAGGCATTAAGTTTCTCTAAGCGGTCATTCTGGTCAGATTTAATGGATAGATACAACTGTGTATCATCTGCATAACAGTGAACATTAAAACTGTGTTTCCTGATTATATTCCCCAGAGGCAGCATGTAAAGCATAAACAGGATGGGTCCTAGAACTGAGCCCTGTGGGACTCCGTGGCTAACTCGACTATAATGGGAGGAATGTCCATTTACATGAACAAACTGGTACCTATCAGATAAATAGGATTTAAACCATTGAAGAGCAGGGAAAATGAAATGACAGCCATGTTCTAACACTAGAACAGCATCAAAAGACAGATCAAAGTTGACATTAAGTTGACTGCAATCAGTATTCACATGATGGCTCTTGCCGATGACCAGAGCGCTGCCTCCTGACAATGTTAAAAAGTCTGACTTAATATTTAGATAGTCTTTTTCCCATCAGTTAACACATATAATTTAAATATGAAATAGGTATATTCCAAAATTTAATCTAAAAAAACTGATGAGAAAAGGTTGGGTTTTCAACGTCACTCAAAAACATGAACAGTCTCTGGGGCCCTGAAGTTCTTGGGAGGATATTTTACCGGTTAGGTCCATAAAAACTCAAAGAAGCCTCACCGTAGGTTTTAGTTCTAACTTTTGGATTTACTAAGAGGCCTGCAGAGGACCTCAAGGGCTCACATTTTTTAAAAAGTTCACAGGGCTAGATGGGGGTAGATAATTTACTGCAGTGACCCCAAAAGAGAACATCCAAAAGACAAAGAAGTAGTCATGGTTTTACAGTTTAAGTTTAGATAAAATTCAGCTAAGGTGTATGTGTAAAGTTAATATTTTTAGGTTTTAGCCTTGCAAACAATCCTCGGCTGGTGTGCTTTATCATTTCTGACAACAGCACAATTCTTTAATGGAACATTTTACTCCGATCACCCTTATGCTCCTGAGGTAGAAGGAACCTTCCCTTTAAATCTCTGTGGATCCCCTGTTTAAGTTTCTACACTTTGTGTGTGGCTTGAACAGTTCAGATGACCTCGGATAGCCCAAACCAACTTCCTCTAGCATGTGACTTTCTGTCGGTTGGCTTTTGGCATCAAGTCATAAGCTTGTAACATGGTGCTTTTACTTTATCATAATTTAAACTATTCTCAAGAAGGAGAAAAGGTACGACCTCCTAGGCTTTCCCTATCATTTTACATTGCAGCAAGGTACTAAACATCACAGGATCACAATGTGAAATACTACTTCACATCTGATTTGTGGAAAGAAGGAAGTATGGTGACAAACTGACTTATGTCAAACAGCACTATTGAAGGAAGGCAAGCGACGTGGACCTTTAGCTCCAGTGGTGGCTATAAGGAGTCTTCTTTTGCTCACTCCTTGCCTTGCTTGCAGCATCAATAGAAGCATGATGCATAGAAACTTTTCCCTAAAGTTTTAGGCCAGCCTCAACTGGGGCGCCTGCCTCTGGTACTGCCAACTAGCGTTGGGGACAACAGATAACGAAGTAATGAATTAGTGTTATTTGATTACTTTAGTCAGTAATGGAGTAGCGTAAAGAATTACAGTAAAAATGTTGGTAATAAATTAAAATTACTGGACTATAGAAACCCTCGTTACTTCATTACTTTAGTTTTGCAGGCTCTGACATTTTCTCTTGGTTAAATGAAATGAAACTAAGATTAATAAAAAAGAAAACAGAGTAACTGATGTATATGGCCATGCGTGTGCGTGCAGTGTTGAGGATCAAAGTACAGACATGTCCTCATTGCTAAAGTCACCATGCCTTCCAAACTGGCTCAAAGATGAGATAAAAACAGATGCTGCAAGGAGTTCTCTTAGGTGTGCAGTGAACGCAGGTGAGCAGCAGAGCAGAGAACGACCCGTGTGGTTTATTACGAATGGAACAACTCTAAAGCCGCTCTTTGGTGTGACAGAAGAGAGCCAGCTCCTTCCTGGAAGTTGTTTTTTTCTGTATGAATTCACCCTGTTTTACTTCTTATTTCTCTCTAAGCTGCATGTGACTAGTGGTCGGTATGAGTTTGCGCTCAATGCGCTCCATGGGGGTGGGAGGTGGAGGGTGCATCATTCGGTAGACTCACAACCGTGTGGAACTGTGCACTAAAGGCGAGAGACAGAGAGAGAGCGACTGGTGCACCTCATTGAAATGGAAAACATAAGTCAGCCAGAATAAACATGGAGGCATTTAATAGTTCTTTGGGTTTTCAGATTTGATAGACGTATTTAACGTAGCAGTTTTTTCCACATCTGAATTTGAGCAGTGGCATAGACCACATATGTTGTAACTTATTTTGTCATTTTTCACACTGTTGTCTGAATTCTAATGAAGCAGGTTATGTCTTGAACCATGTTCAGACCTTGCAAAAGGTTATTGCTTTAAAAATATAGTTTTTATTTATTTTTTTATTTTTTTACCTTTTTTAACCACAGCAGTCCTATTGAGATTAAAAATCTCTTTTTCAAAGGAGCTCTGTTAAATGAAAAACAAGAGGGTCTAGTTTGTGTGAAACTGTTCTTACCTTGAGAATTGGTATATTAGTGGAAAAAAAGTAAAGTAACAAGTAGTGAATTACTTTTTCAAATATGTGATGGATAAAGTATTTTAATGTGATGGGTAAACAATTGTGATCCAGTAACTAAGTAAAGCAGTCAATGACTTTTTAAAAGTAACTTACCCAAGACTGTTGTCAACATGTTAGCTATGCAGGTCACCTGCTCTTCCTCCAGCTTACATACTAGGAAGTCTCTGAAATCTGCCCTTGAGTGTTTAGTCAACCTGGAAATGGATTGGAAATTGTATCAGATCCTTTTCACTGTCTTGGTTACCAGGTGCAGTATTTCTCAATATTAGAGGACACCCCCACTCCCTCTTTAAATATTCTAGAACAAAGTAACTTCACAGGGAGAAAAGTTCAAACACAAAGTTTATTTCAGAAAAAAATAATAATAAAAAAACAACAAAAACAAGGAAAGCAGCAACATGAAAAAGTCAACTGATACGATTTTAAATGTTGGTCTTGACATGGTGGCAGAGAACAGTATAACAATCCTCTTTGGTCATTGGTGGATTTCATACTAGCTGAAGAAAGCATTAAGGAAACAAAATATGTTGTTGATCAGGTTGAAGAGTTTGACTAAGGTTTATTGTCAGCCACCTTTCATTAATACTGAAGTTCTCAGATGCCAAACACCCCAGAGGTTATTATACAGGAAGTCCTTTGTGTATTTCAGGTAACAAAAGAGACAGCTGCTCTGTGACCAGAGACGGTGGGGTGGTGCAAACATAACCAGATCAGGAAACAACAAAGAGAACATTTCCTATACTCTCATGGTCTTAGGACATGTTTTCAGTTTACACTTATCTTCTGAATACACGCCCATAAGACAATAGCATTGAGCCGTTGGCCTTTTCCTGGGGAACCCATGCAGCTGGGATGCAGATGCACGCGCTTGACACCAAAGGGGAGAAGTAGGCGCATGCGCGAGAACCTATGCCTATACTGCAGCCGCCCTGGTTACCAGCAAGCATCCTGGGTCGGTGATTGACTCCTTACTCACTTTTAATGTACCTGTTTCTATTAGACTAGCCGATACGCTCATCACTGCTACAGCTATGATAGATTCAGGTGCTGCAGGAAATTTCATTGATGCAGCATTTGCTCATGCTAACTCGAGTCCTCTGCTTACCCATGACTCGCAGGTGGCAGTTTCTTTGCAGTTTCTTTGCTGGGGTTACCCTGCCTCGAGACTCACAACACCACCATCACCTGGTATACAAGAACAGTCAATTTCAAGTCACCAGCCTGTCAGCAACGTCACTATGTCCAATCGTCCAGTGTCGCAGCAACACCTTTGTCAGGTAGCCGCCACCGAGATGGCAATGGCTGATTCCAACACCGCATATGACTCCCTGCCTTCCCAGTATCGGGACACGCCCCACGCCTACCTCCGCATCGAACACATGATTGTGCCATTGACCTACTACCAGGGGTTATACAAGCTAGAGGAAGGATGTTCTGCTTATCCCAATCAGAGACTGAAGCCATGCAGGCCTACATCCAGGAGGAGCTCAAAAAAGGCTTCATCCAACCATCTACTTCTGTTGCATTTAACTGATTTTTCTTCATCAAAAAAAAAAAAGATGGCGGCCTTCGTCCTTGCATCGATTACTGCAACCTCAATGAATCTTCTGTCACGTACCCATACCTCTGGTTCCCAAACCATTGGAGCAACTGCATCAGGCCAGGTTCTTCACTAAACTGGATTGTGTGGAGTGTGATGATTCAACTTGGCGGCGCGTTAAGTAGTTGAACAAACATTTCGGTCTTATTCCCGCCATATTAAAATAATTTAAAAAATAAAATAACAGAACCTCTAAAAAGATTAATGCGTTTCTGACAGCCTGGAGGACCTGGAAAATATCATTGACGAGTGCTATCAGACCTTTGTCATGGGGAAGACAAACACCACCACTCTTTCCTCCAAACACGGCCGTCCTGAGGACTCTTCCGGGGCCGCCTCTCCTCTAGGCAGCGGCATAAGTGACAGCCTGGACTCCATAGATAAGAAACTCTCCAGTTTTGATTGCAGTTTAAACCTGCTGGAGATCCTTCACAAAGAGTTCTAAGGCCTGCGAGAGTCCCTGGAGTTCAGCCAGCAGCAGGTGCAGGAGCTGCAGGAGAACCAGGCCCTCAGAGAGAGACCGTCCAGACTCTGAGCAGTGACACCGCTCGTCTCTCTGAGCAGAACCGCTCCATCAAGGAAACCCTCCTGGATCTTCAGGCGAGGAGCATGAGGGACAACCTGGTCATCTCTGGGATTCCAGAGGAGGCGGGAGAAGACCCAGAGGCCACGGTGAAGTCCTTCATGGAGGCCCAGCTGAAGCTCCCCAAGGAGGAGGTCCAGAAGATCTCCTTCCACAGACTGCACCGACTCGGAGGAAGGAGGTCTGATAACCAGCGTCCCAGACCCATAGGAGCTAAATTCAGCACTATAAACAGAACCCACTTCAGCATGAATAACCAGTTCCCGGCAGAGATCCTTTGGCGCAGAAAGATCCTTTTTCAGCTGAGGAGGAAGCACCTCACCGCCGGGTCTCGAGCTGTTGTCTCCGTGGACAGACTCTACGTTGATGGACGGCTCTTTCTGGACCCTGAGATCACCCTGTGGCTGCGCTGAAGACCCCCAGATGCTGTGATCAGAACCTCCATAATGCGCTGATGAAACCGACTAAACTTTGTGTTTGCGGTATGTCGGTGAGAGACATAGGCTCATATAGGACACATACAACAAGTAACCCACACAGCCAGGAAACATTCACGCGCACAAACGCACAGCGCTCCTCTGCGCACTGGTCAGCGGGCATGAGCACAGGAATCAAAGACACGAACAGACGCACGTGCTTTACTTAGCCTAACATGCTCTCAGTTAGTGTAGTCGTGTCCAGTCTGGAAATCTTTAGCTGGAATGTGCGTGGACTTGGCTCTGGGCCAAAGAGGCTGAAAGTTTTCAACCATCTGAATGATCTAAAAGCAGAGTTTTACTGCAGGAGACCCACTTATCTAAATCAGCTGATCATCTCCTGTGCTGCTCACAATTCCCATCCATCTACTCAGCTAGTTACAACTCCAAACAAAGAGGAGTTGCTGTTTTAAGTCATAAAAATATGACATTTACCCATAAGAACACAATTGTTGATCCGGAAGGCAGATTTGTAATTATTAACATATCAGTTCAGAATAAAGACTTCTGTATAGCCAGTATCTATGGTACTGATTTCATTGGCTGAACTTCATGAAGTTCTGTTGCTGATGCCCAACAACAAAGCCCCAGGGCCTGATGGCTTTCCTGCTGAGTTTTATAAGGAATTCTGGGAACAGCTGGAACAAACTTTTTATAAAATGGTTACTTTTATCAAGGAAAGTCAATCACTGCCACCACACATGAATTCAGCTAACATAATCCTCCTTCTAAAACCAGAAAAAGATCCCACAATTCCTTCAAGCTATCGCCCCATTTCTCTCATCAATGCAGATGTAAAAATTATTTGCAAAGCACTCGCACAGAGAATAGAAAAAAAATCACTCCTCATATAATTCACCATGATCAAACTGGATTCATAAAAGGTAGACACTCAAGTGATAATGTCGGCAGACTTGTAAACATAATAGATTTTGCCACTATTAAAAACCAGGAAACAACCATACTCTCGTTGGATGCTGAAAAAGCATTTGACAGAGTAAACTGGAAGTTCCTCATTGCTGCCCTCCATAAGTTTGGGTTTGGGGAATCCTTCATTGATTGGATTAAACTATTATATCATAACCCAAATGCATCAGTCAGAACCAACAAACAGACTTCTGACAGGTACGTTCTTGGTAGAGGGACCAGACAGGGTTGTCCACTCTCCCCCTCTCTTTTTGCTATATTTATTGAACCTACCATATATCTTCCAATAGTAGCTGGGGAGTTTATTTAAAAGAACTGTTAGCCGACCCGGAGTTTATTACAGACCAGCGTCTATTGGAGACCAGCATTTATTCCGTCAAACACAATAATGATGGTTAATGGGTTAATTTTGTGGGGAAATTCAGTCATCAAAAACAGAAAATAACAGATGAACATTTCAGGATTTGTTGAAATGATGAAAACATTTTATTCTGTTCTGATTCATAATGGCTGTGAACGTCAATCTCCGTATCAAAAATCCGTTTCACTTTAATGCCGATCATTTTCCTGGAGACATGAGCACCTTTTCCTTTGCTCAGTAATCCATGTTCAAAGCATTTATTATAATTTGTTGCTGCTTTCTCTGCTCACCAGTTAAACCAGGCTTGCTCCTTTTCTTTCTTTCTGCAGCCTCTCTGCTGTTTAGGATTCACCCCAGAATTGCTAGATGGAGCTAGCAGCTAATGTTTTTAGCATGTTAGCTACACCGAGCATGTCTATGTTTATCTCATTTACTATGCATGAAAGACATAGATGATGTTAAGAGATCTGGTTGATTTATTTTGAAAAGCTCTGCAAAAACATCGCTGATCATGCCTCAATTTTTGGGTTCATGAAAACATTTATAATCTTCTACAGAGAGCTCCTCTCCACTGTGTCTGAACCTTCTGCTTCTGCGATGTTTCTGTCTCTCTTAAGGAGTTTGACGACTCTCTGTCCTGCATTGACCTCAGAGGGCAAAAATAAAAAATAAAAAATAATAAAACAAAAGTACCTTTTTCGAGGCGTCAATGAAAATAAAGTTCAGGAGGCCTGATCAGACTGCTTTCTCATCCCACACCGGTCTGGCTGCCAGCTCCTCTCACATGTCAGGTCTAGCTCTAAAGTGTACCCGCCTTGGTCCAACAGCAGTTGACTGGAACTGGTGCAACTAAACTACACCCCATTACTGAAAAGTATACAGGACGATCTAACCCGCTGGGTCAACCTGCCTCTGTCACTCATGGGTAAGATAGCCACAGTAAAAATGAACATTTTACCCAAAGTTAATTATCTGTTCTCATTGATCCCCACACAACCACCACTAAAATGGTTCAAAACATTAGATTCAGCCATATCCAGCTTCTTAAGGAACAATAAACCTGCAAGAATTTGTCTAAAAACTTTAAAATCTAGAAAAGGCTGTGGAGGCTTAGAATTACCTAACTTCCATAACTACTTTCTTGCCAACAGACTGCAATACATCTTAAGATGGATAAAAAACAACCCAGAAACCAACCCATGGATGGATCTGGAACAGGCATTTTGTGGAAAGATTAACTTGTCAGATTGACCATTTATCAGCCCAACAATAAAAAAACATGACTGCTACCAAAGTAGTAATATAAGTACTACTTTAACAGCCTGGTGGGAATTTCTTAAAATGTCAAACTCTTCACTCTTACCCTGCAAAATGACACCCATCTTGAACAATCCAGACATCCTGATAAATAAAAAAATGTTGCACTTCCCTGCTTGGCAAGCAGGGGGCTACAGAATGACTCAGAGTCTGACGTCATGCCAGAGCTTCAGCGGTGCCAGATCCTGCCATTGCTGAGGGAGTCATGGCGGACCAGCAAACGGAGGTAAATTTTTTATTTCTTTTATTATATTAAACGATAAATGCGGTACTCTGTGTAACCGGGGGACGCCAGCATAGTCAGCTGAGCTCCCCCAGTAACTAGTGGTGAAAAACAATGTTAGAAAGTAAGATGTTTGCCATTCATTGCAAACAAGATTGTGCTAGCTCAATGCTAGCAGAGTTTCCTTCTTTCTTTCATTCATGCGTGCATGACTGAATGTTTGCAAAGTCTAAATGTACTTCGTTTGCAGTAGCCTGAATGGATACTCTGAGCTACTCTCAGCTGTGCAGACCCTGGTGTCTGCACAGCAGCAAAATCTTCAGCAGAGCCAACCAGCAGACAGAGAGAACTAGGGATCTGGTTAAGTAGTACAGACGGCTACTCGGCAGCATAGTTCTGGCCCTGACCCTGACCATAGTCTGTTAGTGCAGCTAAGGACCCCATCTGTACAGCAGGAAGTGAGCAGGTTCTATGATAATTGAAAGTTTTCCTAAGTGTTTTAGTGTATTTCAAGTTAGAGTCCCAAAATAAAGAGTGTCATTACATTCACAATGACTTAAAATCTTAACATAGTAAAAACAGAAATATTATTATGAAGTGATCATTAATATGTGGTATCTTCTCTCTCAGGTCTTTTCCAGCTGTCTTCCAGAGGCAACGCCCGACTGGGAAAAGGCATTTTGTGAGTGCCGGAAAGCTTCCAAAATGGCAATTCAATAAAGGAATGACTACTTATTCAGGCTGGATTGGGGAAAATGACAATACATACTGTATATTGAGGTAAGTTTATGTAACAACCATAGAACAATGCTGACATTTCAGTGGTAAATAGTAACATAAACTACAAGCTACTAGCCATCATTGTTGCGCTTGTCATTAGAGTTTTGCACAAAATCTCTGAATTTGCGATGAAAATAGTTCTGAAGGAGGTTGTTTCCATTGAATTTCCTCAAATAAGTTTATCTTGTCCTGTCAAACTTCTTGAAAACAACAACAACTTTAAGATAATATCCCATCCCCCGTGACCACAGTAAGGGATTAAGCAGGTCTGAAAATGAATGGATGGATGGATGAATAATATCCCAACTTTAAAGATGGACAAAAATGTCTTGGTCTTTGGCAAATGACTGATTGCCACTGCTGCTTTTGATAAATTCATCCCTGGATGAAAACAGTGGATGATCATTTAAATGATTACTTTTTAGAGATAAAGCTCATGTGTAATGCAGTAGTAATATGTTGTTTGATCGCACGGCTACATCACATACATGAGGCCAAAAACAACTGGAAACTGTATTTTGATGACTGGCTATGTCACAGCCAACATTCCCACTGAAATGGAGATTCTCGAGAAGCATTTCCATTACACTCCATTACAGTCAAGTTGTCTTCACTGAGTGCTAATCTCTTTTAAGTCGCAGGTTCCTGTGTTTTTTCTCAGTCCAGCAAATAACAAAATTATTGGATAGCAGGAAAAATTGAGACGGAAAAGATTATTATTATTACTATTATTATTAGATTGAAGATTTTTTCCAATTGTTGTTTTTTCATTACAGAATTTCTTTTTCAATATTTGGTTTTGTATAAATATGGGTGTTGGAAGTGCACGTAGAGTTATTGAACATTAATACAAATCTTTTATCCTTGCTTGTTTGTGCCGGCTGCAAAACCTGTTGTGTGCAGCATTTCCTAAGCTGGAGGCATCAACAGGAGGATGACTGCTTTATAAATCATCAGGTTGTGTGGGCAAGTTTTTTGTTTTTGGGCTAAACAATATATTTTACAGTAATATATTCACTGCTTAATACTTGTACTTTTTCTATTTGACATTCTAAAGTTGAATATCAGATACTCCTGAAACTTTGATCACTTTCACAGTCACCCTCTTTAACACAGATGCTCTTAAATTATCGGGGTAAAGTTGCTTCTTTGTTGTCTGAATTTTTAAAGCAATCCTTTATTTACTGTAACATTTACTGTCCTAACCTATATAGGAAACTGTAATTCTTTCAGAATTCTAATGTGTCAATGTTCACATTTTAGATTGCAATGGAAAAAGAACATTGACTCTAATCACTCCAGACAGCAAATGATATACATGGTGGTCTTTGCCAGTGGTAAAGTATTGCTGTATATAGTTCCTCTACAAGACTAACTCAGCATTACTCCTTTACCCCCGGAGGCCAAAGAATTTGAAAGCATGCCTAAAGCAGCTTGCAAAAACTGCCACAAGAGCTTTCAAGTGTTGGCTCTCCATGTGCGCTCATGCACAATAATGTTAAATTCATCTGAACAGGAAGAGGTAAAGAATATTTATCAGGAATTGTGTACATGACATGTCTTAAAGGTCATGTGCATGTCATACACACAACTTATTTTGTAAACTATTTTCAGCTTGGTGATGCCGAATCCCCCATATGCAATGAAAAGTTCCCCTTTATGGACTTAAGCATGCATGCCAGCTCCTGTGGAGAAATGTGAGCTCTTTTGCAGAACTTTGACATTGTTCATGCAACATTAAACACATAGCAGTTGGGTGTTAGCTAAAATGAGTGTTTTTTCACTGTTTCCACAGGTCTGACAGCAGTGAAATTAGCACTGCATCCAGTAAGGTTTTCAACAAGATTTCTTGATAAGTAAAGATATGATGTGACATTGTTTATAATATTTGAATTGTTTGCAACTCATGTGATTTTGTAAACAGTGAAGAAGATGTTTTACTTTGCTTGCTGCCCAAACTGACCACACAAAAGAGTTCAGAGAACAGTTGGTGGAACGAGGTACGATGCTCTGGAAAAGACAAAAGAGAAGTTCCCCTATCAATCCTCTTAAAGTCACCTTTCTTGGAGAGTCTGGAATTGACACTGGGGTGCTGCGTGTGGAGTTCCTGACCGGTACTTATCCTTGAGTAATAAGGCTTTTTTATATTAGTAATAATTCTGATTTTTTTTCCTACAGATTTCGATGTAATCTTCTTGAATGTCTTTTTACTTGTGTTTCAGAGTTGATTTCTGGGATAGCTGACAGGCTCTTTGAGGGTCAAGAAGGGAAAGGAAAAGTCCCAAAGTATTCACTAAATGACCTCAATAACGGCCTCTTCAGGTGTGTAATGTTGTGTCAATTTTAACCCAGGAATTGAAAATGTAATAGTGCAGTGTAGAGGCCTCGCCACAAGTACAACTAAAACAAATTGAAATTGATCAAATCAGTTGGAATTTTTCAAACCTTGACCTTATAAAGTTATCACTTTATAAGTTTCCCACTGTAGTGAGTGTGAATGTGTTGTGATGTTGTCCATTCAGGGCAGGAGTGGCCGACCCTGGTCCTGGTCTGAGCTGCAATAAAGCATGTTTTCTGTGTTCCTGCTTCAGCATACCTGTCCTACAAATGACTGTGTCAGTCACAGAGGGAGTCCAATCGCCCTCTCACCAAGGAGCCCTAAATGTCTACAGTGCAGTTAAAATTGGAGGGGGGAGCACTGAAAGGACATCTCCTGCTTGCTGCCAGTGATGTCCAAACACCCCCCACCAAAAGTCCCACTTGTCTAAGGTGCTGAGAGAAGGGGCACAACTGTGTGGAGACCGTGGGAGGGGGGACCACTGCCACGTGGCTCGGCCCCTCGGGGTATTTTGCAAGCGACCCCCCCTTTCACCCTAATAAGTGGTCGTATGAGGAAGGAGGGGAGGTCGGGGACAGCTGCCAAACTGACCCCCTTTATTTTGTTATTTTAATACTTAATTCAGGTTTGAAAGTTATTTGTTACCAACAGCTTTTTTAACAGATTGAGGAGGTGGAAAATATGACCAGCTTCACTGAACAAATTGTCAATTGTAGCTACACTGGTCCAATAAAGGAGGAGTGTACAGCTAGCATCATCAGTGAAAAAAGGTTTCTAGGTTTTTTTGTCATAGCAGTCAATGAAAAAGATTAAGAAAAATGTAGATGCCACATTTTTTGGACATGTTCTCTGTAGGTGGGCGTGTCTCATCTGAGTCCACACACATATTCGGAAAATATGTGTGTGGACCAGTTACTGGTAGAGTTGGAAAAACCCAGAAGCAGAGAAGGCTTGGATGCAGACGGGTAAGGTTATCACTGGCTTATTTAAACAAACAATAGATCACCTCACAAGAGGGGAAAAAGGGGCAATTAACTCAAACAACTAAGGAGCAGCATCAGAGTACAATGACAGGAACTGACCTGAAAGACACAAAACGCTCCAATACAGGGAACTGAAACAAACAAACATACAATCAACTGGATCAAACAGGATGCAGCTTTGAACACCTCCAGCAGGAGACACAGGTGAGAGGGAGGAGAAACAGAAGACCATAACAGACCTGCACAGAACAGGCAGTGAAAAACCAAAAACAGAACAAGCAGAACGTGTCAGTAACATGTGGAGTGGCAGAATGCTGGTATGAGTTAAACAAGGCAGAGAAAATTGTTAACTCAAAAAACGTGCTATGTATGGTTTTATTCCCCTAAAAATTATTTTATAAATAAGCATCCATAGGAATAATAGTTATTTTTAAGTTCGGTGGTTGTTTCCAAATTGATCTAACCTGCACTACTTTTATTTTCTATAAGGGCCATTGTTTTGCACGCCACATCAAAAAGGACACAAATGCTGAACCAGCTACAACAAGGCTTTGTCAGGGTTGACGTGCAGACACAAATGCAGACGGCACTCTTAAATGAAAAGTCTTTCATTTATTCTCAATAGCACTCGAAAAACAGTAGAACATTCCTTGAAGGAACAAAAACCACCCAACAACCAGTGCAGGGGAGACGAGGACTTATAACCAGGAGGAGAGGATGAGGTAAGTGCAAACAGGTGTGCCAAGCGAGGAAGGAGGGCACACACACTAGGAGGGAAGTGTCAAGTGACCTAAAAAGCAATAGTGAACACAGGAAGCACAACAAAATAAAACAGGAAGTGACATCAAACACAACAACAACCAATGTCCTGGGTCCATAACCCCACAGGCTTGAATGTCTACAACTTCTTGAAGGTCATAGAAGCAAATCCAGAACACTGCCGTAGCCTGTTTGTTGCAGGCAATGTTGAGAAAGTAATTTTGACCATTTACTTGACCTAGATGCTGTGTGTCCTAATTGTCAAGTGATACACAACCTGTTAAACCTTACAGGTGGATTCGCACTACATTGTGTCTAGACTTGCACCAGAGTTTAGTAGTTCCTCTGGCAAGCAGCTAACCGAAAAAACAAATCTTAAACGACTTTTAAGATTTTCTCCTGTAACTTGAGGGTAACTGAGATCTTTATTTTTCCCTCTTCCTTTTTTTCCTGGTTGATTATTGACTTTTCTGTTTTTTGTGTTTGTTTTTCAAGATGCTGCTCCCGAAGACAGTCCTGTTCCCGATGTGATGCAATGGCTTTCTGGGCAGGCTCACAGACTGTTAACTGAAAGAATAGTGGTCCATTCTGACCATGATTGCATTGAGAACATGCCCGGGCACAACATCTGCTTCCCAGTTGTCAGTGCCTGCACAAAAACAGTGACTTTTCCAACAGCTCACCTCAACTCTTTTGAGGAGTTCAAGGACAGTATGTAACTGTCTCTACAGTGTGGTTCAGGATTTCACAGAATCTAATGCACTTGATTCAGTGTTTCAAAGATTTTTTCAAAACCCTCAACCAGTCTTTTGGACAAACACATTTAATGGGTCAAAAGTGAAAATTTACAAAGTACCAATAATTGGATTGATGAGGGGACAGTACTTTGTAAGGCTGAATAGTTCTGTTCATATTAGTTAGTTTTTATATTACATCCTGCTGTGATGAAAGACATAGTTCAGAACAGAAATGTAAATGTCTGAGCGCAGAAAAAAAGCCAATGCTGTTGAAGCTTTGCTCTTTGTTGCTGCTCCCAGGTTAGGGTTAAGGGTCTGTGGGGTGAAATAAAAGAGAAAAAACAGTGGAAAATATAGATATATGCCAGTTAATACTATAAACACAATTAGTTAAATACTAGTGTGAAAGACAAACAAAACAAACCCTCACCTTTCGTGAGAAGCCATCTATGGCTCCAAAGATTACAAAACCGTCCCTGCA